>JADRCD010216052.1:0-74631 GCA_019843815.1 Montemys delectorum | reverse complement strand
TTTGGGGTCTGTGATCTCACTAGAAAAGGGCTCTCTCCTGTTTTCTCCTCTTCTCCCACCCTCAGTACCAGTAGATGAGTATGCATTACATGCAGGATGAAACTATCATATCCTTAAACAAATGTCCTTTTCAAAAGTATAATATAAAGCAGACCTAGAAAGTCTGCTGCTGTAATGATTTCATGTTTTGCTGATCTTGGTGTTTTCCTCTGAAAGGCTTTTTAGTGGTCCCCAGTGAAACGTTGAGATCAGCATTTAAATGCCGGTCTATCTTTTTTAACATACTTTCAGCCCTCAGAAGTCACTACATCTCTGAAGCTTTGAGAATTTATAAAAATGTCTCAGTTGTTAAGGATACCTCTCATGCCCCCCTCCCCTGCAATGTTACATTAATTGGACCTTGCAACCTCCATGTCCTTGGTGATTTAGAGGAATCAGTCTTCTAAGATTTGTTCAAGACCATTTCTTATGTGAAGCAGATCTCCCCAGACAGTTAGGGACCAATTATAGGAATTCTTATATTCTTTGGATGTTTTTCATAGCTGATGTACTTGCAGTGATTCCTCTCCTAGGTAACAGAAACATGCACATGTGCAGGGAGATGTAGGAAAGAGAAACGGAAGTGAAAAGAGTAATTATGTTGTTCCTTGCTGTCTGCAGTAACCAGCATTTGGTTAGAACTCCCGTGCATGTTTTAATTTAAATGAAAAGATTAAGCAAAAGATGTCAACATTCTCTTTAAAATTACCACATTTCTGAATCAATCAGCCTATTCATTTAAATAGAAAACAGCCTTCTATTCCCTTTAGTTCCTTTTCCTTTCTCTGTCCTCTGATGTCCTCCTCTACAGTCTCTAAACCCATCATAAAGACATTTTTATTTACCACTCTACCAGAGAAAAAGCTGATGAAGGCCTGAAGATTTTAAATTTAAGGGAAGAGACCTTTATCATTAAAGGATAGATTATAAACTCTGCATAGTAACAATATGAGTGTATTCTACTCCAGACTGATGTAGAAAGATTATTGAGCCCATCACAACAGAACCTGCTCGAAGGGAGAATTCAACACACACACAGACACACACACACACTCACACACACACAAACACACACACACACACAAACACACACAGGGACATATACACACACACACAGGCATACATGTGAGCACACACATTATTATTGAGTCCAGTGATATAAAATCATTTTATGACCTCATCGGTTGTCTTTAAAGCATGCACTGAAACAAACTCTGAATAGTTTCGTTGGTAAGAGAATTTGAATATAGCAAAAATCAGAATGTTTTACTTCCCTACACTTGTGCTAAGAGCTCAAAGTTGCTGCTCTACTATGTTCTGCAGCAACAGTAGCCAATAGTTCTGTGGAACAAAGGGTGAAAACCAGAGACAAGTTCTCCTAGAACTTGTCAGTTTTGACAACCTTGTAGCAAAATGAAAGAGCAAGTCAAATGTTGCAGCAGCATGGAGTCCTGTTGCTGACTGCCTCAGCTGGAATTCCTTTTGTCTCTGTTATATCAAACTGGGCATACTGTTTCAAGCATATGCAAGTCTCATTTTTCTTTATTTATGAAATGTTATCACAATAATACCTACATTAGATATGTGAGGGATAGTTAATATGTTATATTAGGTTTAACATACGAAGTCTCACACACTGCTAACAAATATTCATTACTTAATTACCTTTATCTTCTGTTGTAGAAAAGGAGATAAACAACCACAGCACAACATGTACATTTATACATGAAATGGTATCGTTAAGGCAGAAGCCAAGCTATGAATACTAATGACAACATTTTTTATTTTGTTTTCTTCTAAATACTTGTAAGACAGCAACTTTTGTGTAACAGAAGTTGCAACAGCAACTTCTCCATCTATTCAGAATAATGATATAAAAAGTTTCCCTTTCCTATTATTATCTTTGAAATTAGATGGTAGCACTAAAAATATAACATATTTTTATAATGTTTAAGTTCTTAAATTGTTTTTAGTTGAACAATTTAGAGCAGGTTGGATAATTTATTCTTTACCCTGTGTAGTTTTTTAATCACTTTCTTGCAAATACTGAATAAAAATTAACTTGAAAGAAAATAGCAATGAATGTATCTTATCACTTTTGGACCCAAATTCCTCCCAAGTAAAACTTTTCTGGGGGTTAATGAAAGGAGGGATGTTTTTAATCCATAGTTAAAAATCCTCTTTGAATTTTAATAAAACTGAAAATGTTTCTCAAACCATAGGTTTCCATAGCAATCAAGAAAGATTTAGTGTCACTAAGTACATTTGCAATCATTTAGACATAAGCTTGAACATATTACCAAGATATGGGATAAAACAGAAAGGCATCTTGAGTGGATACTTGTCACTAACCAATCACTGACTTTTTTGTTCATTTCAGGGACTCCATTAACACTTCCAATGCCTTGTTCAATTACTACGGATAAATGTAATGTTGTGATATTCTTAAACACAATGCATTTAAGAATGCTAAGAATATTAAGACTGAAAATCATGATTTAAATATAGAGACCAATTAGCAACTAATGCATATTAATAAAGCGATCCCTTACTTGTTCTTAATTTGCTAATAAACAACTTGTAACCAGAGTAACTAGCATTTATCCTCTATAAGAAGAGGCATTTAGTGTTCTTCCATTACCTCACAGAACAATACACTACACATTTGGTTACAGGCAGAATTAGTAATTAAGCTCTTTCTATTTTATGCTGTAACAAGATCAATATTAATTTATTTTAATTGTGTATCTTCTTTGACCAAGACTATATTTTCCATATTTTGATTTGTTTGTTTGTTTCCCTACTATATGGGAAACTAATATATGTATTATCTTAGCATATATCATAGGTAACTTTCCTTTTATACTCCTGTTTCCTTCCAGATATGACTTGAATACAAGAACAATTCTTAAAGTCCAGTCAAAACATCAGCCTTTTCTTTACTGTGACTTAATTGATCATTTTAATGCCAAAACAGGACTTTCATTGTATTCAGTGGTCAAGCTGCTCTTGAGTTATCTATGCTTCAATGCATGAGTTGAGATGCCCTTGAAGGTGGTCTGGGTTACATGTGGTGGTCACAAAACAAAGATAATAAAACAAAGTCACATGATAGTTTGGGGGAACCTGTCAGAGGAGTTTAGGGCACTCTTGTCCGGTATAGGTAAGAGTGGTTGAGACAATGACTGTAAATAGAATGTATCCTCTTCATGCATTAAATTGTCAAAGCATAAATTAAATAAGTTTCATAGATACATACATATTTGCTTTTAATGTCCTTCCTTGGTCTGTTTTCTTTGCAGAGACTTGAGGTAGGACAACTGGAACATTTTATATATTCTTTTGTTTAATGTTGTTTTAGTTTCTTGCTACTGGAATTCAAATTTCTGGAAGAGAGAATCCTACCGTCCCTTATGTGATGATTCTCATTTCCTCCTAGAGACATTCATATCACATCCATTGAGTAACATGACCCTGTTTCCTACTTTCTTTCCCATGGCTCTTTATGAGATTTGCTGAAAGTACGTATGTCTGAAGATTTGACAGAAAAGAAACTGAGGTCTGCTGAGGTCTGCGGCTTAACTGATCATGGCAACTTTTTTTTTTTTTTTAAACATGAGGTAAATGATGATAAATGTAACTGTGGTAACAAACCCAGGGTGAACTACTACACTCTAAAATCCTGTACTGTAAGAGATGGGAGACTCCTTAGGAATCAATCTCATTTCAAAGAGCAACTAACCATTAGATCTACTTCTGTGAGCTGGCAAAATCATGTTCAAAAATAATGGAAGCAAAAGAAAGAAAATGAGTATCTTTTGCATTGATCAACAGGGAGCCTGAGAATAGCCAAAAGGAAAAAGTATTTTTATGGTCAGGAACTGTATGTTTGTAAGTCGATGTACAGTCTCAGGAAATGATAACCAGAGTGGAGCTTCAGGGACATTCCCACTGAATTCTCAACATACTGACTTCTAAAATACTTTTATATTTTGAGATTATAATTACACCCTCCCTCTTTTCAATCCCTTATGGTCTCCCATGTACCTCCCTGCTATTTTTAAAATTCATGGCTTCTTTTTTAAATTGTTGTTACATGTATGTGTATGAGTGTTCCCAAATACACAAATATATTTTCCTCAATCTGTATAATGTTAACTTGTTTGCATAGTTTTTCCTTGCTTATATTTAAGGCACAAAGCTTAGATGCTCCCAGGTTTGCATATTATTTTTGTTTTTTTAATTATCTTAATTATAAATTAAAATAAAATTACATAATTTCTCTACTTGCCTATCCTATCTCTCTCCCCATCCACACCCATTTTCCTCTATTAACTCTATAGGCTATTTTTTTGTTACTTTTACACATGCAGACATACACACACACACACACACACACACACACACACACACACACACACAAATGCATACATATACAAATGCAACCTGCTCATTCTGCTTGGTGTTACCTACATGTACATGATTTCAGGGTTGAGCACTTGGGACTAGATAACAAACTGGATGGAGGGGGATCTTCCATAAGTCTCTCCTACTCTCCGCAATCTTCAATCATCTGTAGTTCTTTGTTTGGGGACAGGGCCCTGTGAGCTTTTCCTATATGTCTATTGGCCTTGTGTTGATTCATTTTTTGTGTAGGTAGCCATGTTGAGGGCTCTTGTTTGCAGCTTCTCTGCCCCTTCTCAGAGACACACTGTCACCCTGACTTTCTCCTCGTCTGGCCCTCTGACATAATTCTTTGGTTGCAGGGCTATAGCTAAGGGTTTGTTAAGGGATACTTCTCCATCTCTGAAGACAGACCTCACAACTTAAGGAAGCTCAGCTGGAGGGATATTTCACCGATCCCTCCAAATTTTATCTTCTTAGAAAGCCCTTACAAGACCTCTCTGTGTTGTGTTTGTTCTAAGAATTGTCAATTTTACATTAAATAAAAGCATGAGCTGCCTTTGGAGGTAAGAACATTCCATGCCCTGAGAATAAACCTGTATGTTTTACTGTTGATAGGAATTGGAACTCTGCCAAGCAGGGAACTAATGAATTACAACTTGGCAGCACTCCTTGGCTGACACAATTTCCTTCAAATTTATGAAATCTCCTCCTTCCAGAAACCTACTCATGCCGAAGGCCTCTCTGTACCTTTCAGAGTAAAAAGGCAAGAAACTGCTAGACTTCACATTTCACCTTATTAATGAAGATAAACCTATGAACAACATATTTTTCCAGACTGAATCTTTGAGAATGTCTTAAATTTTGCAACAGTAGCAAATCCATTCAAATCATCACAGCCTCGATAAATTACAGAATGTAACTAAATCTTCAGTTACATCAACTAGGCATTAGCTAAGGCAGGAATTCATACCTTGAGAAACTGTTTGCCACCAAAAGGTGTCTGCTGATATTCTGGAAAGGCAGAGATATCACTAGTGCATAGAGATGATAAGAAATTTCTGTAATATGAATTAACTGCAGCACTTTTAATCTCAAATTACTGTTCTAGTAATCTAAACTTATGTACAAGTGTTATTGAAAAATAATACTATTTCATTTCATGCTAGAGTTACAATTTATAAAATATTTAAATGCTAATATTTTCTAAATTAAGAACAGAAAGAGAAATAGTTTTTAAATTGTAAAAACATTAGGTGTTCTATCAGTTTTTAAAGTGCATTCAATAATTGAAACTATGTAATACTTTGGTGTTTTATAATCAGTTCTTTGATTGCATATGTTAATAATAAATATGAATTGATCTTCAAACAAAATAGAATTTTGAAAAACTCAAAAATGTCACTCCTTGATTGATTTGAAGAAAAGGTTTATCATTGAAGACACAATTCATTTTAACAAATTTACATATATATATATGTGGATATATATATTTATATATGTGGGTGAACTGTGTTTTACCTGTATGTTTGGCTCTGTATGGTTGTCCTAGAGTTATAGACAGTTGTGGAATGCCATGTAGGTACTAGATTGTGTATCTTCTGGAAGAGCAGTGAGTGCCCTTGACTGCTGAGACATCTCCTGGTCCCATATAAAACTTTAAGATTTACCATTTTAGGAACTGAAGAGATGGCTAAATGGATAAAGTGTTTGCCATAAAAGTGTGGACACCTATGTTTCTGTCATTAGCACCCATAAAAGTTTTGAGAACAATGTGGCAGCTACCTGTAATCTCAGAGCTTGGAGACTGAGGCAGCAGATTGCTAGATAAGTTGTCGTTGGCTAATTGGAATCACAGGACTGGTGAACTCAGTGTTAAGGAGAAACTGCCTCAATATGCAAGTTAAAGAGCAATTAAGGAAGCATTCGACATCAACTTCTGGGCTACACAAGCACATATGTGCACATATACCACCCACACAAAAAGAAAAACTAGCTCTTGAGGATGCTGAAGATATTCTCTTAAGATTTTTCTCTGTAAATAAGTGTGGGGAGATAAGAGAATTTTATATTTTTAATACATAGAAATGATGAATTGATAATTAGAGGCATAAATCATAGATCTCAAGAGAATATCTTGTTCTTAAAAGGCATATATGATGATACTTCTTCCGAAGTAACTGAATGTCATCAGACTGCGAAGAGCAGTAATTAATATATGTCACCTAGATCTGCATCATTTCTAACCTGATGGTTTATCAACATATCTTCCATCTCTTTTCCCCTTGGCCTGAACTATATCTATGGCCTGAGAGGTACTAATACATTCCATTGTAAATTACTTTCTAAATACTTTTCTTAAATATTTTTGGCATTTCTCAAAATACTCTGAACAATTTATTGAACACATTTTCTTTTTGTTAGATCATAGGACTATTCCCTAAAAGAAATGCTATGGTTTTAATTTTATATTGGGTAAAGTATCTTACACATTAGGAATGTTCCAGATGGATTGATAAGGGTGTGTGTGTGTGTGTGTGTGTATAAAATCTGCACATTAAAATAAGTAAATAAATAAACCTTTGTCTACCCCAAGGTTTCTTCTTATATGCTTTTATCTGTAGTTTTTGGAGGTTCACAATTTACAGAAATAATATATCTGCAGTCTAGTAGGAACTGATGAAAAATTTAGTTCATTCTGAAATAACAGAATTGCCGAAGGAAATAATTTTGTGTGAATAACAAAAGAAAGAACAATCTCATCTGGCCTTGTGACCTTGGAATTAAAACACACACAATGAATTTTCATATATCCTCTCCACCTAGCTCAAGGCATATATTATTTTATGCAAACAATTTAAAGAAAGTATGTGCACTGAATTGAAAATGTAAAGATGGAAGGAGTACAAATAAACAGAAATTTAGAGTGTCCAATGTCTTCCTGATAGTAAACATGGAAGAATATGTGTATAAGATAACTGATCAGTTTCTCAGAATAGGACAGAAAGAGGTGCTCTGCTATGTTGGTAAATTATTCTGCATACATCTCTATAATCATTTATGTTATAACTCTCCTAACCTCCTTTTCCAGTTTTTCTCTGTGTCTTTTGTCAAAGGTATTTCTGTTTGATGGTTCACACTGCCTGCACTCGTTTAGCCCCCCCCCCAGATCCACTCCTGAATTTCCCCTTCAGAAAAGAACAGGTTTCCAAGAGAAGAGATCCAAATCACACACACACACACACACACACACACACACACACACACACTACTGCTAATAATAATAAATAAAAAGATACAATAAGACAAACAAAATACTTATATCAATGCTGGATAGAGTAACCCAATATATGCACGCTCTAGACTAGCTTTTGCTTTAGATAAACTTGTATGCAAAGGTAAACGTATACAGCTCAAAAAAAAATCCCTTAAATAAATATAAAATTAAATATAAAACTTATTATGAAGCTGACCTTTTTGAAAGATACAGCAACACAATGATTTAATGACATAGAATCAATATTATTAATAAGGTTAAATGGCAGCCATAATATTTATGAAAAATTTCTTTGATCATTAGAGGAAGTTTTAGCAAAAGGTAGTTTAAAAACCTAACACATAAACAGGCACAGATCTTAGGGAAATTTGAAACTTAACTTTGAAACCTTAAGGGGTATCATCAGTTTTTCATTGTCGCATAATTCCCCAGTCTGGGCTCTGGCAGGGAAATAAGACAACTCTCCCTGCAACCTGGGGGTTGACATTAATTAAAACCAGAAAATCAAAACGCATCTGTGGTGCGTTTGGATGCCAAATGAGATGGAGTGATTTTAAAAGTAAACTTCTTGCAAAGGTAACTGAATGTCAAAACCTAACATTTTTCCCTAAAAAATGATAATTAAAATACCTTTAGCAAATCATATGCAAGCTGTTGACTTTCCAAATAAGGGACCAATAGACCTTCTTGTATTTCTGAAGGCTAAGTGACGAGACTATAAATAGTAATGTTAATTTTAGGCCCAACAAAAGCAAATCATTTTTCTTTATACCATATACATTAATAGAGAAATCAAAAGATCTGCTTAGTTCCATATATATTGAGATTGAAGATAACTTAATAGCAAGCTGAGGCCAAAACTTTTAAAATGTTGACTTTCAAATTTACCTTCTTGTCGCAGTTTGCTTTCTATTTCTGTTATGAACACTGTGACAAAATGCAGTCACTTGAAGAAAGAGTTTTTGGTTCACCTTAACATAAGCTTCACTGAGGGAAAATGGCTCAAGAGCTTACGGTAGGAAACTAGAGACAGAAATGGCAATAGAATGTGTGGAGGAACATTATGTAATGCTTGCTCTTCATAGCTTGCACAACTTGCTTTCTTTTTTTTTCCTTTCTTTTTTATTAGATATTTTCTTTATTTACATGTCATATGATTTCTCCTTTCTCAGTATCCCCTCTAAAAATCAAATAAACAAACAAAAACAACAAGAACAAACCCCTGTTGCCTCCCCGCTCCCCATGCCTGCCACCTCATCCTCTCCTACTTATTGGCCCTGGCATTCCCCTACACAACTTGCTTTCTAATACTGCCAAGTCCACAATTCCAGGCATGGTGCAGTGGACAGTGACCTGGATTTTCCCATATCGACCATCAAACAATTAAAAAAAAAAAAAGCTCCACTTGCCTATAGCTGAACCTGATGGTGATATTTCCTCAACTGAGGTTCCCTCTTCCCAAATGACTCTAGATTCTATAAAGATGACGAACCAACTAAATAGCTAACAAATCACCTAACTACTGACTAGCTAATTAATGAATATGCTGCTTCAGGGACATAATAATAGGTAAGAGAATGTTTTGCTTCCCCAAAATTCAATTAAGTCTCAAGTCTGCAATATGATGGTGCTTGGAGGTAGGGGCCATGGAAGAAACTTGATCATGAGAGTGAAATATTTACGAGGAAAAGTAGTGTCCTTAAAAGAATGAGGAAGGGTGTCAATCATTCCGCAGCCCACTTCCCTCCTTTCTCGCTCTTCCCCTCCCTCTTATCTGATTACTTATGTTCCTAAACGTTTCTGCCCACGTTCTCTATCAGTGGAATGGACTGACTGGAATGGTACTGAGTGCTGACCTTCAGACAGGGCACCATAAACACTTCTGGCTCAATCTGTAATCATCTTTTTTCTCTTGTTTAAACCAACTTAAGATATTATCATGCAGTATTTCCAAATGACTGACAACTATGAATCATTCAGGAGTAATTTTGGTTTTATGAGATAACTTCATGAATAGCTTATCTTCTATGATTATTTTGTCCCCCATCCCAAACATCTCTTTTTATGATCACTAAATGCCCTAGGCAAAAGATACATTAGCTATTACATTTCAATTAGGCTGACAGTTTACTAATATCAGTCCCCAAGTGAGGATGTACATCTCTGTTCACACGCATTACTATGAACACTGAGCTAGTAATCAACTGAATATATTTTGAATTAAAACTCTGAAAATCAAGGACATTATTAGAAGAAAATAATGATCTGAATGTGAGGAATGTCAACTTTGCATGTTACCCCACCCACTATTCTCATTTGAGGAACACAAAGTATCCAGACAAAGAACTTCCTGCATGTGGGGACAAACATGGAAACCACATGGACACAGGGACAGAATGACAGTAGTCCCCCATCATAATAGGGGCTTTATAAATTATTCTGAGATGAAAAAGTATTGCTAAAGATGTTGTTAGAAATTACATGATATGAAAGTGTCATGGGATAGCATTGTCCTTGTACCCTTTGTGCCCTCACTGAACTTTCTGAAATTAAATAGCATTTATAAAAGCCAAATACCAGGCAAAATTATGACTACGATACCACTACTGAGTACCTGACTCAGTTCTGAGCATCGTAGAGTGGAAGAGCACAAGGAAAGCCATGCTCTTACAAAAATAAATAAGTAAATGAATAACCCTTTTTAATGGAAAAAAGGAGCAATGGGGTAAGTTATTAAACATCAAACGTGGAATGCTAGGCCTCAAAAAAACCTATCTGGTCCCAAAAGCAGAAGTAAAACTTAAAAATTAATACTTAAATTTTTCATGTTTTTCAGACATTTTCATTAAAATTTAAGGCAAGAGGAGAACAGAGAAACAGAGTTCAAATATAGGATTGGTTGAATATTAGAATAGTCTAAACTTATATTAAAAATGTAAAAAAAAGATGTGAAGCACAGACTGAAGGAAGGACAATCTAGAGACTGTCCCAGCTGGGAATCCTTCCCATGTACAGTCACCAAACCCAGACACTATTGTGGATGCCAGCAAGTGCTGGCTGACAGGAGCCTGATATAGCTGTCTCCTGAGAGGCTCTGACAGTGCCTGACTAATAGAGAAGTGGAGGCTCACAGCCATGCACAAGGTACTGAGCACAAGGTCACCAATGAAGGAGGTTAAAAAAGGACTCAAGGAGCTAAAGGGGTTTGCAGCCCCTTAGGAGGAACAACAATATGAATCAACCAGTACCCCCAGAGCTCTCAGAGACTAAACCGCCAACTAAAGAGTACACATGGTGGGACCCATGGCTCCAGCTGCATATGTAGCAGAGGATGGCCTGGTTGGTCATCAATGGGAGAGAGGCCCTTGGTCCTGTGAAGGTTATATGCCCCAGTGTAGGGGAATGCCAGGGCCAGGAAGCAAGAGAGGATGAGCAGGGGGAAGATGGAAGAAATAGGGTTTTTTTTTTCAGAGGGGAAACCAGGAAAGGGAAGAACATTTGAAATGTAAATAAAGAAAGTATGTAATGAAAAAAAGAAAGAAATTTTCTTAGAAAAATGTATTCATTTAATGATTGACCCTAAAGATGCAAAAGTCAATAAGAGAAAATTAAAACCAGAATTGAAAAGAATGTAGCCATTAGTATAATGAGAACCAAAAATATAATACAGAGAGCCATAAACAACTAAGCCACCTTCTAAAATAACAGGTTTTCCCACAAATTACTTTTCTTCCTGTTTTGACTGCCTTTTATGTTTTACTTACTCATTCTGATACTCATGGATCTTTTGTTGCTGTAAAAAGTACAACCACCACCACCAACAACAACAACAAAAGCATATAATAATGTGTTTCTTGCTTCCTCAAAGTTCTCCAGCCCAGAGCCTCCTCAGAAATGTACCACCTACCCTCTGGGAAAATTGGATTCATGAATGCTTGTGATTCATTTTTCTCTAGCCTTGAGTATCTCAAACAAGCAAAGCGTCACCCACAAGGAAATATAACAATAATATACCCCAAAAGTTGTTCAGCTTCCCTTCCTGTAGTTGACAATTGCTTTTATACTGAAGTTTTGATTAAAAATCCAATCTTACATAGTTACCCAAATAGCATAAGTCAAAATTCTATCAGGTTTCAACATCCTCCATGTCCTTGTGGGTTTTACTGTTTTATTTTTGTTTGTTAACTATTTGTTTTAGAGACAATATTACCTGGTAAATCAGGCTTGCCTGGAAGTTCTATAATGCAGGTTAGTCTTGAACTCATACATAGCCCCCTTCCTTGGCCTCTGGAGTATTAGGAAGGCAGGAAGGAGCCACCACAAAGGGATGTCATTGTGTCTTATTACATATTAGCCATCACTTCATTTGAACATGTTGGATCCACAAGCATCACATGGGATCACCCTAAGAAGAGGATATTTCCATTGAGAGAACTGGAGAGAGGTGGCTTATCTGATTGAATCCAACTCTGGTCCCTCCTCTGTGTGCATGTGGAGCATCAACTAATTCACTTCGCACACTCTCTTACTTAATGTAGTTAGAGGTTAGTAGCAGGACAGCTAAACTGTTTACCTGCCACTTAGAGATTTAAGCATCTCTGAAAAGCAAGTACCACAGGAGAATTTATTGGAAATTTCAGATAATCTAATTCTAAGAACTGCAGTAACAAATGGGCTAGGCAGCGAGATTCTCAAAGAGAATAATATTATAGGCCCCTTTAAAAAACATTTAAACTTCTAGATCACACTGCAATTAGACGGATAAAATGATTAATAATCCAAGTATCTAGAGGCAACAATTTCCAACTCACTGCCTGGTCACAGAACAAGTGAGAATTGTTGGGCGATTTTCTTCAATTTGACTTCAGCTCTAAATTTCTGTTCCAATACAAGGAAACTCTCTGGGACACAAAGCATATGCAAACAGACAATCCTTTTAGTTAATGAAATGCCTCTGCAAACACAACGCCGCTGCAAGCACTGTAATCCATAACAGTCTAATGTGTGTTTATAAATACGAGTAAGGCCTTGGTAGAGTGAAGGCCGGAGATGAATTATTCAGCAGGTCTGCTGTGAGGGCTGGACAGCTCCTTCCATGCTAACAGCTCTTCAGTGACAGAAACACCTGGCTTAAGGCCCTCCAACAGCAGCCACCTCTAAAGAGCTGAATGCCTTTTTCCTCTTGTTCTAGATGTGACTTATCCAGAGTGCCTATTGTCCTCAAAGCTGATCTGAGGGTACACTCTGAAGAGAGACCCAGGCTCCAAGAGTAGTAAGCCACTTATTTTTCTGCATGTCAAAGCCCCAACATGCCAAACTGCTGACTGCTGAACATACTATTGGCAGTACACACGAGACCAGGACCTAATAGACACTTTAATTCTTATGGCCTGTCAGGCAGGGTTAATGTGAGGAAGGAGACAGAAATTAGTAGCTAATAAGGGAGAATAATAGAAAGGAAGACTATTTCCCCTTGCTAAATGCCTGTAATTTGTGCCTTTTCCCATTAGTTTCACAACCAGAGTTGTTATAATAATAGCAACAATACAATCCCTCCGAGGATTATAAAGAGTTTTACCCTTCTCTGGATTCATGAACGTGGTAACTGTGACATTCGATGTGCAGTCAACAGTACTTGGGAATTAGAGAGGGTCAAAACTTATTAGCTAGTTTAATCCACAAGCTAAGTATTTCCTTCAAGTCAGCCTTCTTAAATGACCCCAGGAAGAATTATTCTTTTCTTTCCTTTTGCCACGTCTTCTGGGAAGCAATTAGAAAGCCAATAATTTTTTAGCTTTATTAATTTTTTATACTCAGGCTAAATTTTCCTTGGCTTTCTTCCTTCCATTTGTTAGGACTTATTGGCCTAGATAATGTTTCTAAATAATATACTTGTGTATAAAACAAACATTTGTAGACTAGAAGCACTTGATAAGATTGAAAGAGGGACCATCTTCTTTGGAGTATTGAACTACAATTTCAAATTCTTCAAAAAAAAAAAAAATAAGAGTATTTCACATTATTACTTAACTCATGAGGAATCTGCCTCTCTGAATACTTGTATCTAAAACCTTGGTTTCAACATTCTGATTGCTTACAGTGGGTTAGACATGTTCTTCTGGTACTTTCAATACAAAATCAATTTTTGTAAGTTCTTTTTGCCACATATTGAAAGCCACACACATAAGCACTGTTGACTTCCATTTTTTGGAGGCTGGCCTCAAAGAACAAGCAAGCATCAAAAGCCTTCCCGATCTGATCAACAGAAGAAAATTTTCACAGAAGGTCAGCAGATTTTGACCCAGTTCCTAGCCTGCAGGAGTCTGCATCAGAAAATAAAACTGGTCTCACTTCAATGCCCTCCTGTAAGCTCCCAAGTGAGTAGAGAATGTGAGGTGCCTCTGTTTCCTTAAAACATTTCTGCACATTAGAGGCAAAGAGCTACTGATCGTAATCTCTAGACATTGCTGTTTCCATTACACATGTGGAGGTGAAAAGACTGTGAGATATACAACTGAATGTTGAAAGTGCAACTGACTTACTCCAGGTCTGGGAGGTGGAGTTTTTTATTTTTATCTGCTCAAAGAGAAAAATCTTTTCTAAGCTTGCCATTAAATTTAGTACCAAGTTGCAGAAAAAATATGGGCAAACTGGTGCATATACTTTCACAGTCCTTTATTTGTTATTCGGTTGTCCCAAATTTAGATCATGCTATTGAATAGTCAGGACAACTAATTAACTCCCAAATATAGATATTAGCCTTGGCTTGTAAACTCAGAGAAGTAACCTAGCCGAGGATTTCACATGTTTGGTTACTGTAGCAACTCCATGTGTGTGAATTAAAATAAAAAAAAGAGTTGAACACAAAGCACAGCAGATCCTGCTCAGCTCAGATAAATGCAAATGCAAGAGAAGGGGCTGTAGCTTCCAATGGAAATGTAGCAATTGTTCACGATGTATTAACACTCAGTGAAGAAGAACCGGTGGTGTATCTATCAAGAAACATTAAAGAAGATTTTTAACAGTGTTTTCAGTTGATGTATCTAGTTTTGTAAGACCTTTTATGAAACCATTACTAGTTATTTCATGTAGTCAAGCTTTTTATGTATCTTAAATTTTTGTTAATGTTATGATGCTCCAAGCAGTTAAAATGTCAGAACTGGAACATCATGTAACTGAAAAGCATCTATATAGCAAAGGAAAGATTTAAGATAATGCTGGTACAATGTACAGATAAAGGATGCTTGCAAAAACACAAATAATCTGATTTATTTAAAGGCCAGTAAACTAGTTAGGCATTTCTCAAAAAAAAGAATAGCTACAGATATAATGAAAAATGTTCAACATCTCTAACTGTCAGGGCAATAAAAATAAAAAAAAAATTACACAATGACTTATCACCTCTCTGCAGTTAGGAGGACTATTGTCACAAACATAAAAGGTTGGTCCTGGCAAAGACAGCATGCAACCTTTATACATTATTGGTGGAAATGTAAATTAGTTTGTGGAAAGAGGTATGGAGCTTCTGTAAAAAATTATATGCAGAATTACATTCTGCATCCAATAACCTCATCGCTTGGTGTATATCCAAAGAAAATGAAATGGATATGTCTAAGAAACCTTTGTGCTCTCACATTTATTATAGAATTACATAGGCAGCCAAATATAGAAACAATGTAAGTATCTACACACTCATCAACTAGCACAGGAAGTATGATACATTTCACTGAGGAATACAATAAAGCCATAGAAAAATCTAGACTGTGGTTATTTGTGGCATGAATGGCACCTGTGTTACTATGTTAATGACTAAACACTGCACAGAAAGACAAACATCACACTGTTTTACTAATATTTGGAATATAAGAATACTGATCCTATACAAATATAAGGAAGAAAAGAGAGTACCACGCTTTAATACAGAATTAATATGGAAAAAATCATACAGAAAATATAATATGGAAAAAATAATATGGAAAATATATTTTAAAAATCATGTTGGAATGATTGTTAATATTTTCATAAAAGGGAAAAGATGAATTTTTTGAGCACAGAGAAATTATAACTATGTAAAGAAATAGAGATGCTTAGCCTGAATGGAATATTTCAAAATGTATATGTGTGTCAACATATCACATAACACTCAAAATATGCTATGCTTTTATCTCAATTAAATAAATAAACCTAAAAACGAATAAAATTCCAGGGCACATTTTATGTACTAATGTCATATCAGAAAAAGTAAACTATTTAACTTCATGTAGTTTTTACAGTTTACTTATGTACTTCTAGGGATTTCAGATAGTAAGTATAATTTCTAGTTTTGTTACTAATATTCCAAAACACATACAATGAGTAATGCTTATTTTTAGCTCAAGAACTTGTTATTTCAAGTAGCTGCATTTAAATCCTACATAATGTTTTATGAGGACATATAAATGCTACTAAAACCTTCATAGAAAAGGATAGGAAACATAATTATTTAAACAAAAGTTATGGATAGAAAATTATTACTAAACAAACACCATTCCTATTTTTGTATGTATATGTGCTCATGTACAGATATGCACATGTTTGTGGATGCCAGAGAATAGGCCAGAGATAGGTCATATCTCAGTAGTTACATACCTTGGTTTTAGAGACAGGATAACACTTTGGTATGGGAATCCCCAACTAGGCTAGCAAGCTAATAGTAACCATAGGTCTCTGCCATCCCAGTAGTAGGATTAAAAGTGCATGTCACCATATTCAGGGTTCTGCCATGGTTATAGAAAACTGAATTCAGATCACTGCACTCTACTGATTGGACCATCTCTTAAGGATACAATAGTTTACATTGTTTTTAGTGATAAGAAACCTTAACACAACAGCAGAAAGAAGGATAATTATATTCTACAGGAAATTTGAAGTAAAATACGAGTGATCTCTGCCACTTATACAAGAATAAATAAATTGGTCATTTACTTATATGTTTGTCTTAGTCTCTACATTCAGCTCCATCTGCAGATAATCCATGACAACATTTCTATAGGAACTTCCTATATTATTCTTTCATGTGTTCCTTTAACACTAAATGTATGTCAATTATCAGAGAAATGTAATTCACTTCTCAACTATTCTATTCCAGAAAATCACAGTTGTAGAATGACCCTAGCCACCCTCCTGTCCATCAATCATCCTTGAAAATATTCCTAGCAAAGGTAAGGTATTTGAAGATGTGTGTTGGAAATAACATATGAAACAATGAGAAGAGCTAGAGAGATGACATGGCAGTTAAGATCACTTGCTGCTTGTCCAGAAGAACTGGGTTCAATTCCTAGTTCTGATATAAAGATTCACAGTTGTCTGTAACTCCAGTTCTAGGAGATCCAATGTTCCTTTCTGTTATTTGTGGGCACAAGACCTGAATATACTGCATAGGATATACACACACATACACATACACACACACACAATCACACACACACACTCGTACACACACACAAATATGCACACATATATAGACATAAAGTATAGACACTTAAAAAGAAAAAATACTTATCTGTGAATTTTTATTTATTCTTTGGAAATTGTAATCATGACTGAAATGGCTTAAGTTAATTAAATATTAAATTACAGTGTAAATATAACTATGTATTTTATAAAGTATTTAGTCATAATGTAAGATTATACTATGAATGCAGTATTTACCATGATGTTTAAACTTACCTTATATTGCTAAAGAATTTTCTAAAATTATAATGCAGATTTTATGATTATATAATAAATAATATATGCACTATAACAGTATTAGTGATTTTTTGCCAGTGTTTCATTTATTATGATCTGTACTAGTATTATTTCATTTGGGGCCCTAGAAATTCTGATATTGTCTCATTTATAAATGGTCAAGATTCCCATGGTATTAAGGAGCCAAAATAATATAAAGCCCAGCAGAATTTCTTTTTATATTATTTATTATGTATTTATCCATATCTATAAAAAAAGAAATGCTTTATTCTCACATATTTCCTACAGATTTCTATGAGGACATATACTTTAAGAACTTTAGTTGATTGTAGATCTTTTATCTTTAAAAAAATGATTATTGCTTGCATGTTATCTTGAAAACTTATTTCATTATGATTTTGAATATACTTTTAGGGTGCAAGTCACATTTATATTTTATTGGTGTTATAAGCTCTATTTAACTTTTGATAGTTATATTATGGTTACATCTTAATAGCTTATTATATTTGTAAATGAGAAGTAAAATAACTCTATCCATCTTACAGTCTGGATAAAATTATTATAAATATATAACAACATTCAAAGAGAAATGATTAACTAGACCTTATAATTCCATCCTCTTATTCCTGTTTTAGTCTCACTTCAGTTGCTGCTTTAAAATATTCTGACAAAAAGCCACTTTAGTGTTGAAAAGATTATTTTAGTTTACAATTCTAGGTTATAGTCCATTACTGCACAGAGGCCAAGGCAGGGACTTACACAGCTGGACACATCACATCCTCAGTCAAGAACAGAGAAAAGTGAATGCACTCATGTTGCCTGCTTGCTTGTGATCTTTCTTCAAAATGTAGAGTTTGGGTTCTGCCTAGGGAATGTTCCTACCTATCATGGGCTGAATATTATACATCAATTAACAATGAAGTATTGTTAAAATGTTGCTCCATAGACATACCCATAGGTTAAACTTATGTAGATAACTGTTCATGAAGTCCTCCTTTCTCCTAATAGGTACATCTTCAATATGAGGGGGTTTTCCTTGTCTGATTGTATCCTGTTCTGTCATCTTTGGCTGGTATCTGTTGGAGGCCTGTTTTTTTTTTTTTTTTTGTTTGTTTGCTTGTTTTGTTTTGTTTTTGTTTTTTTGGCTTTTTTTTCTGAATAGCATATGGAGCAGTTGATTAGGGGAAGAGTGGGATTGGGAGGAGGTAGGAGGTATGGAAAGAGAGGAAACTGTGGTCAGCATGTATTGTGGGAGAGAAGAATTTATGTTCAATTAAAAGTAAATAAAAAGGCTCTTTTCTCAACTGATTCTATGTTGTTTCAATCTGACAGCCAAAACTAACCCACAAAGGAGAGCTGAGAAAGCTGTGGGAATCAGCTCAGGCGGGTGAACCATGCTTTGTAGTGTAATCTTATCTGTTGTAACTGCTGGTAACTCCATATAAAACAACTTTGACATCAACTACAACAAAAACAACAAGAACAAACCGCTGTTCCCTTCCCTCTACCCCTGCTCTGTCAACACCCCACCCTCTCCTGCTTACTGGCCCTGGCATTCCCCTACACTGGGGCATAGAACCATCACAGGGTCAAGTGCCTCTCCTCCCATTGACGACCGACTTGGCCATCCTCTACTATACACGTGCTGCAGGAGCAATCAGTCTCACCATGTGTACTCCTTGGTGGTTTAGTCCCTGGGAGCTCTGAGGGTACTAGTTAGTTCATATTGTTGTTCGTCCTAAGGGGCTGCAAACCCTTCAGCTCCTTTGGTCCTTTCTCTAGCTCCTTCATTTGAGAACCCTGTATTCAGTTCAATGGATGGCTGTGAGCCTCTACTTCTGTATTGGTCGGGTACTGTCAAAACCTCTCAGGAGACAGCTATATCAGGCTAGATTGTCCTTCCTTCAGTCTCTGCTCCATAGTTAGTCTCTGCAACTCCTTCCATGGATATTTTGTTTCCCCTTTTAAGAAGGAATGAAGTGTCCACATTTTAGTAAGTGTCCTGGTGCACTCAGTATTTATAGCTGATTGTTTTTGTAGTTTTATTAAAAGTCGTATTTAATATCACTGTAAATCTATATGACTCCAGTTGTGGTGTTGTATCTCTCTAGTTCTGTTATTCAGTAGGTAGAAGCATAGCTATAAGTTTGAACCTGCCTTGGGTATAGACACATCCTATTCTGTTAAAACTAAGAAGATACATCTTAAATATTTTATTCTTGTTTTCAGTTTTATTGGTTATTTTATTTATTTACATGGTAAATGTTATCCCCCTTCCCAGTTTCCCTGTCACAAGCCCTTTCTCTCTTCCTCCCGTCCCCTGCCTCTACGAGGGTGTTTCCTTATGCACCTACCCACTCCTGCCTCTGCAGCCTAGTGTTCTGCTATCCTGGGTCATCAAGCCTCCACAGGACCAAGGCGCTTCCATCCCAGTGATGCCAGATAAGGCCATCCTCTGTTACAAATCCAGCTGGAGCCATGTGTAACTCCTGCGTACTCTTTGGTTGGTGGTTTAGTCTCTGGGAGCTTTGGTGGGGGGTCTGGTTGGTTGATATTGTTGTTCTTCCTATGAGGTTGCAATCCCATTCAGCTCCTACAGTCCTTGCCCTAACTTCCCCCATTGAGGTCCTCCTGCTCAGGCCACAGACAAACATAGGACTGAGCACAGGGACCCCAATATTTTATTCCTACATTGGGCTTGCATGATGACTTCCAGACTACCAAGCAACAAGGAAGACTTTCTACCTTAACAAAACAAAACAAACAGCACAACAGATGAATATCTGAGGATCTATCGATATGATAACTTCAGTACATGACATGACATTATTAGGTTACTATTTTGTCTTAATTTGGTGACAAATATAATTATTTTTTCTATGAAATGAGTTACATAGTTTCCTTATTGGAATTATATATACACTATGATCAAAAAGAATTTTAAAGATTTAAACTGGTTGTTGTAATTGTTTTCATGCCATGTCATTTTATTCTCTATTGTGTCATTATAATGGTAATAAAATATAAAGTTCTTTTCTCTAATAAATTTATTATTACAGAATAACATGACATCCAATGGATAATGACTATGAATGTAGCCTCTGCATTACCTTCCTGAAAGATAACAACTTTACCATTATTTGCATTGCATAAAAAGTTTATTTTTATAATCTACTACAGAAATGGAAATTCACCTGGAATTGTTATGTAAGTTAGAAGCAAACTGTGAACATACAGGTTCTTAATACTTTGTTATCAATAATTTCACAACATATTGGATTGATTTTGTGTTAAAATGGAATCTATTATTCTATTGCATTATCATATAAGAGTTCAATATACATTATTAGCTCTATAGTCAAATACAAAAATAAAATATTTAGATTATATTATTTTATTTTAAAACTGGTTATGCGTATCATTACTGTAACAGGAGAAAGTCATGGAGACAACACAGGCTTTAAATTGCTTCTACTACTGTTATTCATTGCATGTAAAGTGGATCCTTAAAAGTTCATGAATACTTAGTTGTTTGTGAGGAGGTCCTAGAAATTTGGGAGCTGAAGTTTGAAGAGCAGGTAGGAGGAGGTCAGAGTGAGCATGCCTTTAGAATGTTTTGTCTATCCCTCTGCTTTTTGTCTGGCATGGGCTCAATAGCATCTGCCTCGTGATCATCAGCATGATGCCTTCAGTCACCACAGGGCCGGAGTCAATAGAGACATGTGAACATGGAGTGAACTTCTGAGGTTATAAGCCAGAAATAAGTAGGTCATTCCTGTAAGTGTTTCTTTCAGTATTTTGTTAGAGAAAAGCAAAAGCACCTGGTATCATGAACACCAGGAACCCCCTTGAGTTTTCTAGGTGTTCAATGTCAACTTCTAAAAAATAGAAAATAACATTTAAAGTGTGATTATAAAGATTCAAAAAAAAAAAAAAAAAAAAAAAGAGAGAGCATCATCACCTGGTTTAGATGAGGACCTGCTATATCTCTATTGAGCAAAGTCCAAGGCCATTCCTCCTCAGTAAGCTTTCAGTTAGCTTTGAAAGGCTTCTGGTGTAGCTTTCTGGACGGATTGCTTCAAATCAATATATTTCTTTTTACAAGTGTTGACATTCCCTCGTGGCAGAAAGAAATCAACATTTTGAGTCACTTGTTTTAAATAATGGACTGAGGCCCAGATTTGACACCTATCCATTTAGAATCTGTTTTCGATAGTCCTTTTAAAATGCTGAAGGTGGAAGCTCAATGCATCTAAAAAGAATCTGGGGTTTCCCTCCAACTTGTAGCTCCAACATAATAGTTAATATTGTGCTATGATGAAAATAAGACAGATTACTATCTGGAGCTATACCTATAATTCATGTGAGCAAAAGTATTAGAACTAATGTGAAAAGGGATTTTGAGGCAACTTAAACCATCAAAACACAAACTCTCCTCATATATCCAAGGAACAAGAGAAGGGAAAATACTTATAATCAGAAGCCTGAGGTCAAATCCCCACAATTTCAGGAAGAAACAAATTGTTAGCTTCCCTTCACAGATATCAAAAAAAAAAAAAAACATATTAAAAAGAACACAATCCTGTAAGAAAAAAAAAGGATGGTAGTGAAAATAAATGTGATACAGAATTCTCTGGAAAATCACATGTTGTCCACGAGCAGATGAAAATTCATATTTACATTTATGATAGAGGGTGACAAATCTTTAACCTTCCATGTTTCTCCTAACAAAAGACTTCTGATATCAAAATGATTTTAATAAATAATCCCTCTTCTAGGCTTCTGCATCATATCGAGATCTTATAATGCTATAGTTTAGAATCATTGATAGCAAATATTGATATGAAATGCTCAAAACTGTGTGGAAATGAGTAAATAAGGAAGATGAAGAAAAACCTGGAATGGAATAGTTTTATACACCAATGCCACAAGTGACTTACAGGATAATGAACATCTATGAGTTTCTTTTTGGAAGACTTTGCTAGCCCCTCTGATGAGTGCAGTTAGACTCCTATTACAAGCTTAAGTGGGGTAGCTCTTTCATTAAATGATTAATAAAGATTTGTGGAACAAGTAGTTCTAACAGCTATTTCATAGATACTTCTCAACAATTATACACTCACATGATTTTCCAATGCTTCACTTTGAAAGACATTATCCTCCTCACATGGATGCCAGTGGCAGTACTCAATACCACTGTAGAAAATCAATGTTTATTAAGGGAGACCAAAGTCATATCCATAACACCCATGACTAGCTGCTTCAGACATTCAAATAAAAATGCAAATATGAGGCAAGGGCTGTGCAGTTATTGAAAAGGCACTTTTTAAGAAAATTGAAGCTATAATATTCTAAATTAAGTTCGATGTATATCAATATCACTACTCATTGTGTTACTTGCAATCAAATGTAGTGTTTTAATAAGAACTTATATTTGATGTTGCAGCACGTGGCTATAACCGTGACACCTCGAATACTAAAGCAGAAAGCTCAGGAGTTCCACGGCAGTCTACACGCAGTGATATGGTTCCATGTTTTGCCGTAGAAAAGCTTTTCTGCTTTACTTATAAAAGATAGTTCTGGTATAGGGTTTATTCAGAAAATCATTGCGGATTGTACTACTATTAGCTAGAGTTGTATAGCATATTATGAATTTCCTTTAATTATTGTCATTGAAATATTTCATAATTAACAAATGATCTTATTTCCTAAACTAAACAATATATTAACTTGTTCTGCAGATATTGAAATGTTGTGTCAATGTTAACGCATATATAATCTTGACAACCTCAGGCTACTGAAGAATGGAATGTAACAAAGCTTTTCTGTATTTTTCTAATAGGAAATGTAAGAAAAGTAACTTCTTATTTTAAATTAGTAAATTTGTTCCTTCAAATCCGCATCCTTTATTAGTAAATTAAACTTTGAGCTTTTATTTTTTTCACATCAATACTTTTTCTCCAATTAGTTCATTCCTGAAAGACTCACATAAGTATTTTTGTCTTTCCAAGCGCTCTAGCATTTTATGAAATTTTAATGCTGACAGTTCATTACATCTAATTCTACAAATCATAGGAATGTTTTAAATTAACCCTACACTCACTAGAACACCCTATTGTTTTTATTCTTCTATATCTCTAAAACATTATTGATATCTACCTAATTCTAGGTTAGTATCTCGTTCTAGGTTACTGTGGTAGTTCAAATAAAATGTGTTCCCAACAGATCCAAGTATTTTATCACTTGGAACCCAGTGGCTTCCCAGTGTCTGGGAAGACTGGGCAGCCTTGCTGGAGGAAGTACATCATTGTGAGACAGCTTTGTGTCTTTGTAGTTTTGCCCCATCTCAAGATTCTTCCTCTATCCATCCCCCTGTTTTGTGTTTGTAATTGAGATATGATCTATGCTTCTTGTTCCAGCTGCTTATGCCATGCTTATCCCAACAATGATTTTCACTCTAGAACTCAGAACCAAAGGAAGCATATCTCTAAGTGTTTGATCACAGTAGAAAGATGAAGACTATAATTCTGTCTTTGTAGAGGTTTCTATTGTCTTGATATATCTACTGATCAGAAACAATTTGAAAGAAAAGGTTGTTTCATCTGTACTCCCACATCACAGTCCATCACTAAAGGAACTCACTGAAGGAAGTCAGATCAGAAACTGAAGGCTGGAACATGTGGGACAGAACTAAAATGGAGGAATATTGTTTACTGGCTTGCTCTGCATGTCTTACTGAGCCTGCTTTCTTGCACTATATAGGAAATCTCTGGCCAAAAGTTGCACCATTTCCAGTGAGCTGGGCTCAACAACATCAATAATTAATCAAGAAAATGCCCTATAGGCTTGTCAACAGACCATTCTTATTTGATGATTTCAACAGGCTACTCTTATTGATTTAAGATTTCCTCTTTCCAGATATGTTTAGGTTTGTACCACATTGCAAAAACAACCAGTACACATTCTCTGTAGCTAATAGTATGACCACCATATTGTAAAACTTCAACAAATATTATAAGTGGCATTTCATTTTAAGTGCCACTGACTCTTCTTAAAGATGGACATGTTTTCAAAACACTAAGGAAATAGAATACAGCAGAGACCTATAGCTAAGATATGCGATCTGCCCTTACACTCATTTGATCATATAGGTTGAGATTTAGAACGTCAGCAATTAACTTATATTTTAACTGAGTTTAACATAATGGTTACATGCCATAAATCCATATATGTGTATGGACATATATGTGTAATTGACATGGACAATTTATGAAAGTTTATCTGCTAAACCTAGTCAAACTTGAGCATCAGGCCAAGCAATTTGGCCTGATAAATTAGGTAGCACACACTAATTTATTAAAAAAAAAGATTACAGGAAACATGGAACCTATAATCTTCTACTAAAGAAATCTTCAATATATTAAGGTTGCTTTGGTGAATGGATAAGAAAAACAAAAATACAATAAAAATAAATTTGATGTAAGTTGAAGAATGGCAGCAACAGAATCTTGCCTTCAAGTGACAGAGATAAGAGGCAATGTTAGGGATCATTCTGATAAAAGAGACTCAGAAAATTCCAAAGCAGTAGCACAGGGAGTGCTCAGTGAAGGGAAGGGACTAGCATTCAACAATGGGGCACTGTTGTCACTTTCAGTGGAAGATGGTAGCTTTTAAACAATGACAGCTAATTCAAAAGTTGAAAACAGGAAGAAATAAGTAAAATAAGACATGGAGAACTCTGTAGGTGAATGCATCAAGTGTGAAAGGCAGGGCAGACAGGAGCTTCGGTGACATGGTTTCTTATATCTTTGCTTATCCACCATAACAACCATCTTCATTTAAGGTTAAATCCCAGAAATGGGAAATTAAGCAAAATACCATAGACAAGAAACACATGTAAGTGTAGGAAGATAGAGTATTGAAATCAAGCTACATTAAGATTGTATTTTGTTTTCCTTTTGTGATCTTCAATAAATAACATGGGATTTGTTGAATATAAATAAGCTAGAAGTAGAGATGGCTGGCGATAGATTATATCCTCTGTGAAGTATGGATATTGACTGTACCCACAGAGCTAAGCAGAAAATGTAGGGGTGAAGAACTTATACCCGTGAAAGTTATATCCTTTAAGTTCAGCAAATTATATATATTTTTCCACCTCCAGCCCTGATTCACCATTCACGGACATGTGGCTCATCTGTCAGTACTTAGCTCCATTTTCTACTCTGCAGGCTCACTGCAGGAGTTTCACAAGATGGAAAATTCACTTAGGATACCTGCTCTAGATAAAAGTCAGGACTGGTGAACTCAAATCCCCAGAGCCTCTGGTACATACTTCAGTGAGACAGAGAAAAAAATCTAACTGCACTTGAAAGAAAATGACCCTGGAAAATAGGTTAGCAAGGCAGCAGGAAGCGTGAGCCTGAGTATGTTTTGAATTTTGAATTCTAAGTAGTCTGTACAGGCAAAAAAAAAAAGAGAAAAAGATGCTGTATGCCTCTAGCTAAAAGACCAAAATAAAACAGAGCCCTACCATCCTATTATCAAACCACAAGCTTTTTTCAAGAGGCTTGATCTATAAGGTTCCATGCATGGGTTATTTGCAATTAAAAATATAATTTTGTAAAAAATATAAACACTTACTTATTTCAACCACTTAGTAACAGATTTTGCTTTCTGAAATGGAACTACCCACTAGAAGAGTGACACAATCTGCTTATCAACCCATACATATCACTACTAAGTTTCTACAGTCATATATTAATATTATTTGAATTTTGGGGCTCAAAAATATTTTAAAAACATCTTTACTTCCTTCCTCATAGAGCATATGTTCTGCTTAACAAAACATTAATTAAGAAATAAAAATATTTATTTGGGACAGAATAAATTTTCAGGAAACTAATTTATGAGAAGATTGTTATTTCTCAAACACCAATGTACATATAACTAATCATTGTGTTTGTAGACAAAAATACTACTTTGACAATATATTACAAGCAGCAGATAGCTAGAAAGACAGATACACAGGACAGGCAGGTAGTCAAATGATGGAGATAAGGCAGAAGAAGAAATAAAGGGATTGTTCAATAAAATGGTTATATTTGAAAACTTAACACACAAAATTCTGTGCTGTTTTTAGGGTAGAATTTGAACACTGTTAATAGTAAATTCATATATGAATTGGTATGCTAACCAAAGCCAGGAATAAGCATGGGTAAACTGGTATGAAATCTCCCAAAATGTTAAAGGAAGGTTAATGTTTCCATTCTGAGTTATTTACCCTTTAAACCTTCTTTTAACATATTTATTCTGATTTACTGTGTAATTGATAATATATTACTGATATTTTAAAAATGTTGCTGCAAAAAAATGTTTATTCATTGGTTTGGACTAAACAACCTTAGGTCTAATTGATGTAGAAATATTTCCAATAACTGTGAAGATGCAGGGATATTTACTTGAAAACCTGTGTGTGTGTGTGTGTGTGTGTGTGTGTGTGTGTGTGTGTGCATGACATACATAATATGGAATATAATGCAACATAATCAAATAATCCTTCTTAAAATTACTTCAATCTTCTTTGAATTTTGTCAGCCAGACACTCACTCAGGCTTCAGAAATTTTAACAGTTTCTCAGAGGAATTTGAATTTCAATATCTAGAAGTAATTTTTTCTATTCTAATAAAACAATTGACATGATCACTGAAATACGGAGACCCTAGTTTGTTTTTAGCTTCTTCAAGGTTAGAATCCCATTGATGGGATTGGGACACCACATAACACCAAAACCTATACAAGCATGATCCTTCCTGCAATATTCAAAGGGAGAGTAGTGTCTCAGAGCTAATGGGAGTGGGCAACCAACGACTGGTCTAACTTCAGGACCAAGCCATGGGGGTGATTCCAGACCCAACACTGTCTGGATATCCAGGGACAGGAAGCTGGAAGGCTCAAAGACCTAGGGTAAAAACAAACAGGGGTGACAAAAAAAAGTCAATAAAATGATTCCTAATGAAATTTTGCTATGTTCATAGATCGATGCCTCCAGCAACTGATGTAAACAGATAGAGAGCCCTACAGCCAAACATAAGTCAGAGTTCAGGGAACTCCTCCCCAAAGAGAGGGAGGGATGGTTGTAGGTGGCAAAAGTTTCAAGGATATCCAGAGAACACAGCACAGAGTAAGTGGCAATCGCAAAGCAAACACGGGTCTGTGTGGGATCCTCTGTTTGCATGCTATGGTTATTTAGCTTGGGTTGTTCCTTGGGCTCTTAAAGTGGGAGCAGGATGTCTCTGACTCTTTTGCCTGCTCTTGGGACCCCTTTCCTCCTTCTGGGTTGCCTTGTCCAGCCTTGTTATTATGGCTCATGCCTAGTCTTACAGCGTATTGCTTATGTCATTTTTGGTTGATAGCCCTACTCAGAAGGATTGGATCTATTGGGGAGAAGTTAGCAGGAGGGGAGAGAGGGAAGGCTGTGGTTGGGATGTATCGTATGAAAAAAGAATTACAAATAAATAAAATGTACTACAAATGAGCCACTTTGGCATTATAAATAATATAAACATTCTACCACAGTGATTCTCTTGCATATAAAACAAATTCTCTAGCAACAGGAAGAACACATGCAGAACATTATGCAGATAGGGAAATAGAAAGATCAAGAGGAAAAACTCTCAACAAATACCACATCTGCACAGATGTGTATATAGCCATTTTTAGTTATATATCTAGCTTTCTACTTGTTCCCCCTTCTCACCCGGGCTTTCACCTCACACCAGCTTAATTACACTCATTCCTGTGATTTCCTCCATTTAACATTCAAAGGACAGCTTAATTGAAGAAGAAATGTCATAGAGATACATTTTTCCCTTGAGAGAAGGAAAAAATGGAGACACGATTTTTGTTCATCTTGAGTAAAATTGTAAAAGAAAAAAGTATTTCTCTAAGTCAGAATTCACTGAAAAAGTCA
Organism: Montemys delectorum; assembly: GCA_019843815.1. NCBI lineage: Eukaryota > Metazoa > Chordata > Mammalia > Rodentia > Muridae > Montemys > Montemys delectorum. The sequence goes on along the minus strand of JADRCD010216052.1, from coordinate 46,210 downwards.
TTCTTTTAACTATAGGACTTCAATAATTCTAAGTAGCATTGTGATAATATAGACATAAGAATTCTAGCACAGCCATGATTGTAGAAATCTCTATGAATTTACTATGAAAACAAATAAGATACTCTTGAGAATCAAAAAATGTTTGATCAATTCAATCCAAGGAGGAAAACCTTCCCTTCCCAGCAACCTTATTGTTGACTGACTTTCTTTTATATCTTTCTCTATTTCTTTCTTTGAAACTGGTCTGTTCCTTTTACAGCAAGAAGTGTTTCCAGCTGATGTGTTTGATTGATCTAGCTGATAAGTTTTATTGCTCTCAAGTAGACAATGAAACAAATGCCCAGTGGAAGAAATTGCATGGAGTTTAACTGGAAGCCATGTTAGCCTCTGGCTACTGAGCTTGTCCAGCTGAGACAACTAGCTTCTAACCACTGTAAAGTCTAAAATGTAGAGCAGGGGAAGACAGAGATGGATATTTCATTAAGATAGATGAACTCAAAAGGAGCGATGATGCGGAGAGAGTTAATAAGGGGAGTAGGCATAAGTGGTGGCACAATGATTCCCAGCATAAAGCAAATTGCTCAGGGTCTCATAAATCTTTTCAGGTTCAATCCTCTGTGGTTAACCAGATGAGCAGCCTGGAGGGGTGTACGTGTAACTTGCTCCAGTGTCTTCAATTGTTTCACCTACAAATAAGAGGTATTTTCACTTCACAGAAAGTTGTCCAACACGAATCCTTCTATTAAAACATTATTCTGGAAGCATCCATTTGAATGCTTCAGAATTCAGTTGACTTTTCCGGAAGCTATTTTGGGTTCAGTAATGAATATATCCCGTTTCATAAGTCATGAAAGGGTACTTTTAACAACACCTTAAAAATTAAATTGCCTGGCTTACTTTAATCTATTTGATACATATCTGTTGAAATATATTATTCTTTTGGTTTTTTTACCATAATTAAAAATTACTTCACAAAGTTTTCTGCAGATTGAAAAAAAGGGGGTGTACTCACTGACTTACTGTGGCTATTATATGATCTATTAACTATTATCTTGCTCACTTTAAAAAATAAACAATAATTATATGGTCTTCACAGGTGGGTGGTGACACTCACTTTAACTCTGGACTTTTTGGCGTAGGCACCCCTTCCCTAAGGAAGAGAGATTGACTGTTTAAGAAGAATGAAAACTATGGAGTTTGACTGAAAAGCCTCCTCTATTTTATACATATCCAAAGTATAATACTACGATAAACTTTTCTTCTCAGTTATATGTGGATGATCATGGGTAGGAACTATAAATACTTACTCAATAGTTCTTTATTTATATGTTTATATTTCTGTGAGTATAGCACTTCTCTCTCTCTCTTCTCTCTCTCTCTCTTTGTGTGTGTGTGTGTGTGTGTGTGTGTGTGTGTGTGTGTGTGTGTGCGTGTGTGCATGTGCATGCCAGTAATCATGGTCAGAAATAATGGATTCAAAGTTGCATGTAAATATTTTGTTTTCTTTATCTGTGGATTTGCACGACTAGTACTCCAAACTAGATCATTTAGGATTATTGTGTATAGTCACTGTCTATACTTGGTTTTGGCTCTTACCATTTATCCACAGGCCAGTGGCCAAATCCTACCCTGTGCAAGCTGCTAAATAGCTGTGAAGTGAGTTTTTAACAAAAGTGGATTATAGGTCATACCAAGATGACAGAGAGTATATCCTAACAAACCAGGTTAAGCAAAAGCAGATTTCTAATGTTAATCACTCTTTATTTAATTTATAATAATTACTGAAGTCAAATCTAGTTTTCATGCCTGTCGCACTCTATTAGATTTAAAGCTTAAAATGCCAGAATATTCCTATAAAGTCATCTGTCATGAAATAGGCAGTTAAATCGCTCAACTCTAAGTAGGAGTTTGTTATCTTGGAGAAAAACAATTGAAAATTAAGTAAGACTGATTCATTTATCCTTAGTATCTTGAATATGTCTTTATTACTACTTTTTGGAATCCACTTCTAACTTCTTCATTAGACCTAGTTCTAATTCAAGATTAAGAGAAAAATGATAAGTAAAGTAAAAGAAAGGGGACAAATATCAATTTATTTATTTCATTTTTAATTCAATCATTTTAATACACAATGAAAAATGTGGCTTAATCAGAAATATACTGTGTTTCTCAGGCACACTCTTGATAAAGACTATTTAAAATAGGTTTATTATTGCATGTATTTGTACTTCATTAGCCACACAGAATAGAACTTCTTTTAAATTCCCATAATATTACTAGATACTATTCCAGTTGATTGCCAAGGAAGGTTAGAATGAAAGAGAAAATGAAAGAAAGCTGCATTCAATTATGGTATATCAAGATATGGCTAGCACAGCCTTTTAACCAGTCTGTACAATATCAGTTTCATCTTCTTAATTACAGATATTTTCTGCTTCATTATTTCTGATAGAGAATAAAATAAAAATCATGGACTAGCTAGAGAGTTGGATTCTTCAGAAGCAGTCTCTATGATATGGAATTAGCATTATTTGTCAGGAACGTTGTTTACAGTGTACTGTTCTAGAAATATGATTCAAAGGTTTTCTTATTCCTAAGTCTGGTAATGAAGCTCCCTGATAGATCTCTGTATGACATACAGAGATGCTGCTCTAGAATGCCTTCAGATCACTGTAATACTATATACTACTATAGGACACCTACCGTTCTGAGAGTCACTTGTATTAAGTCAAAGCATTACTTTAGTTGTGTCTTCAAGAGCACTAATTCACTTTTTGCTATTGATTTTCGGGTGTTAGTTTTGACCTATGAGACTCAGCATGACCTATTGCCATTTACAAGAACTCCTCAGAATCCCCTGGCTTGTCTTCATGAGCAAGCTGACTTTGTGAGCTCCTGTTAAATCTTGTGTCACTGTGATTACCCCTGGGCTTTTCTCTTTATTGCTCCTTCTACCTTCAGAATTAATAGATTGGAGAGATTAGGTCAATTGGCATTTCTGAGGCAAGTCTGAATTAATTTTCTTTGGCTTGTCTCGTTGAATTTCACACTCCCTGAACATTTCTCACTGATAAGCAGATTATGATGCTGGCTCATGTACAGGGATAGCAACTCCAAATGCTGTATTGTTACCTTTTAGCACCATCAACCGTAATCAACATGATCATTTATAAAGTTAAAGCTCTTCATTTTAAATCTGTGTCAAGAGGCTAATATAACTGTGATTTTAATTACTAAAAAAATTCAATCTAAAAATTAATGTGAAATTTTACAGTGGAAGATGGGTATGAAACCCAGAGACAACTCTCCTTGGGTGTTGTCCTCTATAAAATCACATTTACACAATGCTGGCCTTCTCTTCTGTAGCTTTCTCAGTTTAAGTCAGAAAAAGAGTTTTTAGGGATTTATTATTGAAATGTAAGTCATGGGAAATCAAACTTGCAAAGAGTACAAATATTTTTCCCATTTGCTACTTAGGGCAGCATTTTAGTGAGAATAAATATAAGAAGCCACACTATTTTCTGTGTTTAGGAAATCATTACTATCATTAAGCTGGGCAATTGTACAAGAAATCCATATCATATAAACGGGGAGAAGCTGAGGAGACTTGAGAAGACTTGGCAGAAGCATCACACGGACTATCCATATTTCAAAATGTTTGTAAAAGTAATACAAAGAGAACCAAAAGAACAAAGACCAACAAATAAATCAACCAAAAATAGTAAAACAACCCAAAAAGCAAAAACTGAACCAATCAAACAAACAAACAAGAAAGCTAAAGTGGATTTTCACTTGCTAGCATGTCAGGCAGCATGGCCTTTACAACATTGTAGATAGGAGAGGGTGAAGGAAATAGAATAAATGAAAATTCTGTATGAGTGTCATGAAAAACAAAACCAGTGAGATTTATACCGATTGCCATCTCTAAACATGGGGATAAAATTGAATGAAGTGTCTTATTTTTGAAGAAAGAGGGGCTATGTCATTAGGTCTTCTCCTTTCAAGTCAGCAGTTGGCTGTATTGACAGCCAATACAGGCAGGCCATGAAAAATCTGGCACAAAATGGATTTAGATCCATTCTTCTTAAAATACAGTATCTATCTTCCAGTAATTGATTCTCTGACACAGCCCCCTGCACCCTCAGGATTACTTAAGCTGAGCATCCTCCTTAGAAACACCCAGTTGCTAGGGCACCACTGGCCCCAGGTTGCCCTTTCTACTAAAGAGCATACTTCTGTAACTGGGCTTCTCATCACTGACCTGGATATGGGTGTCTCAGGATCTGTCCTTGGGTCTCTTCTCTCAGCCATGACTAACATTGATTATCTACTTAAAGGTCTTAGAAGAGCTCATTGCTGCTCCTTGAAATATATTATGCCCCTATCTTCTCTCAGGAGTTCTACAACAGAGTGATTCAATGAAAATTCCATTCGTGTGTGTGTGTGTGTGTGTGTGTGTGTGTGTGTATGTGATGGGTACTTCAAAATTCCTAAAACAGACTTTTGGTTCTTCCCAAAACAAACTGCAGATCTAGCCTCTCTATTTCCTTATTATTTCAGGTAAAAATCAAAACAAAAAAAAAATCAAACAATAAAAAGAACATAACTCAAGTAGTCTTTGCTTTCTATCATGTCTCTTAGTGAATCTCCCAGCATAGACTTGGAACTCCCACATATCAGCATATAAGTAATATCACCATTACATCCATGTACAGACTATAGTTTTATCTACATTTTTGTGTTTTTTTCTCACTAAAAGATAAGTTCTCTATTTAGAAAGGTAAGTTCTCTATTGACAATAATCTTTGCAAATCAATAGTCAAGCCAAGTTACTCATTACTGAACATTTTGAATCATTTCATTCCCACCTAAAATGTATTCCCAAACTTTACTGATTATAACTTCAATGAACTGGTATTTTCAAGCATTTCAGAAGTATAACATTTCTAAGTGCACATATAGGAAATGTTTACTTAACAAATAAACTATTGCTTAAACAAAGTATAGTGAAGTAATTCTTAAACCTTCCTGGAAAATTTGTGGGCAAAATAGGAAATTCTAAAGCTGCCAACATTTAGTACTCAGAAAGAGAAAATGGAAAAGCATCTATCCATTTCCTTGGTATAAGATTCATACCTATGTACTGAGAAGAAAAGTCAATACAACTAATATATAAATTGAATTGACTATTTCTACTATTATAGATAGAAGTAAATAAAATATTGATATTGATATGCAATCCTTTTTTATACAATTTAATCAGCAAAAATATTGTAAAATATAAAGGTTATAAGGTCTAGTTTTTCTCAGAACAAGAAATCAAAAAAGTGTCAGGAATTATTACAATTGCTACCTGCTTCAACTTTGGATATTGAACCATGTCTGTTCATATATAATTGAAAATCATTCTTTGATAGAATAGTAATATTTCTTGCTAAATAAAAGCTTTATCTAAAATTATAAACTTATTCTCTATAAAATATTTGATGATTTATATGTATAACTCAATTTTCTATTTATTGCAGCAATAAAGAAATGAGTACTGAATATCTCTATCGAGAGTTTGGTGTTTGAATCATCCTATCAAATGACACAGAGAGCAACATGTACAACAAATGGGATATTGCTTCTATAACCCCAACACTTGCTATGATAACATGATATACCGTACAGGTGTCTAAATTCTTTCTTTCTATAGATTCATTTTTATGTCTGATAATTGTGTTTATCCCCACTGAAATCTCTATGAACTTGTGAAGAAATGGCCCTTAAAGAATCATTGTAGTCATAGTGTAAGATTTTTTTGTTTTGTTTTGTTTTTTGCTTTTCGAGACAGGGTTTCTCTGTGTAGTCCTGGCTGTCCTGGAATGCACTCTGTAGACCAGGCTGGCCTCGATCTCAGAAATTTGCCTGCCTCTGCCTCCCAAGTGCTGGGATTAAAGGAGTGCGCCACCACAGCCCGGCTTTAGTGTAAGATTTTTAAGCACACTATTAATAATTATACCTTTAGAACTGCAAGATAAAGAAATTTTATGATTTTTGGTAACAAAAATAGAATCTTAAGAGTAGAAAAGTATTAGTAAAATGTTCTCTATCTTGTATTCAGTTAGTGTGTCCTTTTCTGCTCTGTCAGATGTTCACTAGTCCTTGAAATATCTTAATGCATCCCTTTGGTTTTCCAATTGGCTGCAATAACTCTTTCCATAGAATGTGCATACTCTATGCCAAGATATATGATATGTATGTCATATATCTTGCTGCTTTCCAAGAGAGGTACTTGTCCTCAAAGCTTATCAACTCCTCTTTGGCATACTCTTTGAAATAGTATGATACTGCTTTCTCAGCATTTCTAAAATTCTAGCAGTTAAAATAAATATATTGTGTTTAATCAGTAAGAAAAAAAAAAAACAAAGAAGACAGGATTTATTTCAGTGATGGGCTGCTTGCCTAGAATATGCAAATCCTTCTATTCATTCCCCAGGTCCACAAAGAAACAAAGAACATTGTCAAAATGACAGCTTACCCTAAACTTCATATTTGGATGTTATATATTCTTTAATAATGCTGTTACCATACAGAGTTCATTCTGATTTCTTAATTTAGGAATGTTCCTTAACTTTGATTGTTTGGTAGAGAATGATGAAGAAATTATCAGTGACTCTATGTGATACATATATGACTATATAGAAAACATTGTTTCCTATCTTACAAATTAAAGTTTATTGTTATTGATACTAGCTATATGCATAACTAGTTATATTTAAGCTTTGAAATTCTGGGGATTAATGTCTAAGTTTTTAAGATATATCCCAAACAACTCAACACTACATTAATATATTTAATCTGGTCCTATTCACCTGGAACAGATATCACAAGGAAGTTTCCAATTCAAGGGTATATGTTAACACATAGTTATTTATTAACTGGATTCTTAAGAAAAATTCATTGTCATTCTGAAGAATCTAGTGTTCCCCAGCTATATATTTGAAGATATGTAGCCTTGGAAGAAATTAATTTCTTGAGCTAATGTAAATGATTATTAGATGTTTTAATCTTTATAATTAATAGCTATTGATGTGAAAATGGCATTATCCTACTAATTACTTTCTAGAATTACAAATATTTGAGTGCATGGAACCAGTCCAACAAGAATTCAGAACAAATGTTTCCCTAGACAATTATAGGGCATAAGATAACTGCAATTTGTAAGAGTATAATTTAATGATAGTAGTCCTGTATGTGTGGCATGTATGTAATACTGTAACAGGGATCATATTATCTTTATGAAAATATGTTCATTCTTAGATATGTAACATATATAACTGATCATAAAGAGTATATATTACCAAAAATCTCTCTCTCTTTCTATCTCTCTCTCCCCACCCCCCCTCTGTGTGTGTTTATGTGTGTGTGTGTGTTTGTGTGTACATTCATGCACATAATGTAGGCAGGCATGTGCCATGGTGCATATATGGAATTCAGCAGACCACATGAATGTCAGTTCTCACCTACATCTAATATCTTAAAAGAAAGTCTTTCTTATTTTATAGATGTTTATACTAATCTAGATGACTTATGAGCTTTTTTGAAATCTCTTGTTTCCACCTCATGACTTCCTGTAGGACTGACCATTCAGATTACAGGCTAGGGCTACAATATCTAGTTATATATGTTGCTGGGGACCTGAACTCAGTCACTCATGCTTATGTAACATAGAATCTACCCATTTAGCCATCTCACCAAAGCCAGGAAAATAATACATGTGAAACTAACAATCTAGATTTTGTACAAACATCAATCACTCGACCTATTAAGTTTGTTCATTAACTCAACTTACTTTTAAACCGTTTTTAACAGAACTGTGCAGTTTTAAGAACATGAACTGGGACAATATGTAGCATAAATCTACAAACAAAAACAAAAGAAAACAAAAACAAAACAAAAAGCATTCTCAGTGGCATAGAAAAAGTATACAATTGATATTTTTCAAGTATTACAAGTACCTTTGTTAGGTTAGGTTTTTTTTACACATTAATCTTGCACAAAGATGCAACAATGAGTATGGAGGAATCTGTTTAAATGACTCTTGTAGTAACTTGAACGTGAAGAGAGTAGATTCCAGTGAATCTTGCAATATGCATCTTGGTGGATGAGGACATTCTAAAACTAATTTATAGTGATTTAATTTTGTATATGATTTGTAATCAGGAAATGAGGCTCTCATGGCCATTTTCATATAATAGAAAAACAATTTTATAAGAAAAAAGGCTCGTCTTGTTCTCTTGCCTTCTTGATCTCCCTCTGTCTTATTGCCCAGCTCCCCATCTCTTCCCACCCATCTTCCTCTCTCTCTCCACATGTTCAGGGCTGGCCTCCTCTACTCTCTCTCTCTACCTTTCTCTGTCTCTGCTAGCCTCTCAACTCCCCTCACCCTGACCTGAATAAACTATGCAAAACAAACAAACTAACTAAAAGATGTGGAGTATACTAAAATGTTCATCCTACCAAATGTTGCCCCAAAATCTAACATGCATTTGAATCAGGTGGGAACTGGTCTGAAATGTAGTTTCTACCTCAGAAGGCATAGAGAGTTTGTATGTAAGCTAGCATACCTCTCTCTTTTCCAGACACATTGCATTTTGAGAAGCAAGACCTTAAAAAAATGGAAGGAGTTAATTTCAAATGATTTGTCATAAGAGGAAAAGATTAGAATGAATGAGGGGAAAGGGAGAAGTTATTTTAGCTGGTGACAGATCAATGGGACTGTAATTCCACTGAGCTAGACTTAGTGTTTATTTTGAAATACTGGTTTGAAAAATGTACAAATATCATCTCCCCATCTTCCTTCAGAAATGGAAAATTCATAGGCTTCATAGGGTGCTTTAGCTGTTAGAGTATGTAAAAAAAAAAGATAATACCAAAAAATGAATATTAGGATACTTTTAATAGAGACTTGCTGTACTTTCAGAGATGGCAGCCTAAGGATTTCAGCTGGTAACTTGAAAATATTTTTGTTTATTCCTATCTTTGCTTGAACATATGTGTACCCAAACACAGTTCTAACATTTTTCTTCTAAACTTTTCAATGCTGCAAGCATCTGTCTTTCTCTGTATTATGTTTTATATCTAACCTATCTCCCACAGGCATCAAAGCTGAACAAGATGGTCATGCTGTTCCAGGCAGTCCTGAAAGACAAACAAAAGAACAAACACACCCCAACGACTTAAAACGGGCAGCCAAGGGAGCTCTCCAGGTTACAGGATGCTTCTCTGATCCTCCCAGTAAATATAAAAAGATTCTTTCTTCAGTTACTGAAAACAATCATAACTGCCTTTCCTTGAGTCTGGTTGAACCTCTGGGGATAGAGGAAAGACACAGTATAGAAATATGTACCAGAGTGACCAAGGCAGGATTTGATTTACAAGAGGTGGCTGGCTGTAAGCTGGGAGGATCAGTTAATGGATTTCCTCGGTACCTTTTCAGCTTCCAGCAGAGGAACCTCTAAGACTACTTAAATGTTCTTGTATAAAATACAGTTTTCTAAAATACAACAGACCAAAATATGATCTTATTAAACTGTCTACTAGACTATAGCCATAACCACCAGATTGTCTTCAGATTCTGTTGAAATTCAGAAATTGCATCTAATTGTTTGCAACATAGATGGGAAACTTGTCCAGACTCAATGTACATGGATTTTAAAGCTGATAGTCTAGAAATAATTGACTTTAGCTAGTAAATTATAATCTGGAAAGTATATAAAAGTTTGCAACATATTGCTTATGGTATACTAATAGATGCTTTGATCCTAATCAGAATTTTTCAAAGGCACTTAGGTTTAGCATAATGATTTCTGTACACCTATGTGAATTTTTTCATTTTGCTAAGTCATTTTTATATATTGACTATACAAATAATATAGTGGCTTGAACAAAATTGATATTTCTGGCATTGAGGGCTCTCAATTCTTGATTAAAATGAGCACTCCCTTTAAAGCAGACCTAGGTCATCAGTTCCCAGCATATATGTCAGGAAGATCAAAAATGGTTTTGGATTCAGCTCCAGAGTATCCAAGACCCTCTTTCCTCTCTGTGATCAGAAGAAAAGAGAAAGTATAGTGAAGAAATAAACATTCTTGATTACTAAGATCACATAAACAAGAGTAGAAAATGTAGTTTCTAAGTAAAATTAAATAAATATCTTTAAGATTATTTATGAAATGGTATAAAAAACTGTAGGTATTGTCACAAAAATACTTGAAATATTGATGAATTTGACACTATACATGATAAAAACAAAGGCTTGGTTGTTGCCACTTTAAATTTTACAAATCTTACATCATTGAAATTGTTTTCTATAGGACCTCATAGGATATTGAATAATTATTACTTTTTGGAGCTTCTGTTCTAAATAAATGGATGAGGGCTCTGGGACTTAGGGACATTGCTTGGTGCCATGAACAGCCCTTAGATTACTTATTTTGCCACAATCAAATCTAAGGATGTAAGAATATTTCAACACATTTTTGAGTATTTGAGTTAATTTGTCAGTTATCTTTTTAAACTGTATTCTTTTAACACCCCTTCCTATTGACAAGCTTGATTTTTTCCCCTGCTGAGTTACTTCAATTTTTAAAAGAAAAAGAAAGACATAATTTCTCATACACACAAAATTAGAACATGTTTCCACATTTCAGGTTGAAAAACACCACAACTCCAGTAGAGAGGCTCTGTGCTCATTGCAATTTAATAGCTGTTGTTCAGGTGACTCTCTACCCTCTCTCATCCATAGACCGAGGTCCAATCGTGAGGACTATCACTGCTTGTCTCACATCCTAGCTTCTCTCTCTGTTCTACCTGGGGACTCTAAAGCTACCTCTCACTCCTCATTCTATGAAAATCCTGAAAATCCTTCAAGAAACTGCAATAAAAACAACAACAATGTCCATATATTTAAGAATGCTTAACAGTATTTTACTCATTCAATACTCCTAAACAATTCTCTCGGTGAGCTTGTAAGTTTGCTGAAAAATTTGAGCCATATAAAAACATTAGTTACCTAACTTAATCATCTCAGAAGGAATGTATGCATGTGTGCATGTGCTTGTGTTTGTGTGTGTGTTTCTGTCTGTGTGTCTGTGTGAGTGCTTCAAAATATTTTAAACTTAGACCATGTCTATCTATAATAAACTAATCAAGGAAAAGCTAAAAACAAAATTAATAAAGCTTTAGTATAAATAGTAAGATAGATGATAGATAGATATGAAATATATATTCTAACCTATTGTACTTTTCAACATTAATTTTGTCAGTCCAAATATGAGAATTACTCTACATTCATGGAATGGGAGTTTCCAAGTCCACAGTTTTTCATTCTTCTTCAAAAATTTTCATTATGTTTTATAAAAGAGAGAACAAAAAAATGCTGAAATGACAGAAAAACCATAACTGCAAACAATAAATATTACCTTTGACTTAGTGTTTATCTAGAGCTCATCTTCCTGCTTAATCTTCTGTGAAGGTGTCCATGAATATCCTAGCAAGGAGTAACTATTTACATTTCTGTAGCTCAGATGTCTGTGTGTGTTGTGTGTGCCTATGTGTGCACTCTTATAAACATATTCAGAAAGTGGATTATCTCTGATTTCGTTTTTCATTTTTGATTTGATTTTGTGAGAAAGGGTCTCATTCTTTATCAGAGGCTGTATTAGAACTCAATATGCATCAAAAGCTGACAGCAAGTTCTTGATCCTCTTATAAATTTCTAGATTATAGAAGTGAGCCACCCAACATAGCTACAAGGACTCATAGAACAAAAGTATTCTTACCCAAAATTAACAAAAATTCAAATTTGCAGTAGTGCTTTGAGGTAAATTTAACTGTTATATGTTATATTAGAAATTAGAAGGAAAAGGTAATAAGCAATAGTAGATAAACAGAGAAAATCATAATATGTAGTATTGCGCTGCATGTTCAAGTTATGTGGGTACAATCTGAAATAATCTAAGCGACTAGTCCTGTCTTTCCTTTTTTTATATGTATCTATATCTTTAAAAAGCACTCTATTGAAATACATTGTTCCCTGGTTCATTCTCCAATACACATGTGTGCTCATCATTTATAAGGAAGAAGTAATACAATTCTATAATATTTAACACGAAGCAGGAGGGATGTTTAACAGTAAAAGCTCTCTACCCAACCTTATTGGCAAAAAAAAAAAAAAAAAAAAAAAAAAAAAAAAAAGCTACCTTCCATTTGCTTCTCTCTGTATAATGCCTAATTTTCTTTTTTTCTTTCTTTTTTTTTAAGAAAGGTAAACTAAAATGTGTAAATATACCCTTATTCCTAGCACAGAGAGTGGTTTCTTTGTGCAAAACTCTGATAAAATTCACCTTTGTTTGTCAGCACCTAAATTTAATAAAAATAGCATGTCATATTTTTATTGTATCATGGATTAGTTTCTCGAGTCCAGTGAAGTAAAAAATACGTAGCAAGTCATGCTAATCCCTGTCAAAGAGGATAGCATCCTACATGTGATCTTCTCTTTCCTTGGAAGCTCTTCATCAAATGTGTATTAGAAATTGTGTTATGTTCTGCATGATATGAACACTCATACATGAATGGACACACACACACACACACACACACACACACACACACACACACCAAGAAATGGAATGTCTGATACTTTTCCTTCTTTATAGCTCAAAAATAAACATGAATCCTACCTAAGTTATCTGTCAATGACTCTTTACTAGATTTTCTCACAAAATAGGTATCAAAAGTAAATAACCCCTATACAAAGTTTATGTTACTGTGAACATGCATTTAGCTCCTTCTGACTAATGGAAGGAAAGTGGATTTAATTGCAATTTGCAATTAAGGATGAACCTACAGTAGTAAGTTTGTGGAAGCGTTAAAGAAAGGTTCTTTTAATTTCTCAATTGTAAACTCTCCTGAAATCCCCATGGAAACGACCTTTTACTAATTCTGTCCATATTTCTATGGATGTGAAACCATTTTAAAATATTTCTGTTAAATAAGATTTTATTATACAAACAGAGCTAACATTTAACTTAAGTGTCACTAATATTTAAGTTACACATACACAGAACACAAAAATAACATTAACTTCAAAGTTTTATAGGTGTAGATTATTATAGTGCCTGTCTACACTAAGAGTTTAAAAGGACAAAAAAGTAGACTAGAGACTGCTAAGAAGAACAACTTCAATGTCACAGTGGGAAGCCAACTTTGTGGAGGGATTAATATCAAGGTCACTTATTGAGCACCCTGATGCTTTCTTGTGACTACACTATTCTAAACTATACAAGAAGAATCAATACATACTATACCCATGTAAACATTGTAGACATTTTAGTAGTTTGAACTTCTCTATTTTACAAAGGTTGAGATTCTCAAGGTATCATTACCTCTGCAATAAAACAGGTGTCGAAGGCAAAAATTTATCTTGATCTTGGAGTAAATTGAGCTTTGTGCTTCTTTTTTTATTTCTGCTACCGTTTAGATCTGCAATTGACCCATCTCTGTCATCTCATAATACCTGCTTAACTTTGTCCCAAAAATGAACCTATTTAATAATTTATTAAATTTACTTGTGAGAAATTATAATTACTTATAAAAAGTTAGTAATCTCTTCAAAAATTAAATGATATATCTCATCCCATATTATTATTTTATAATATTATTTCCCTCACCTTTTATTTACAGAAATATTTACAATTATTATTTTATTGGATTTTTAAATCTTTAATACTTGCAATCAAAGACTGGGATGATTTCTTTAAATTAAAGGAAAAAAACTTGCAACTAATTGTTTTTTTTTTTTTCCAAAACAGGGTTTCTCTGTATAGCTCTGGCTGTCGTGGAACTCACTCTGTAGACCAGGCTGTCCTCAAACTCAGAAATCTGCCTGCCTCTGCCTCCCAAGTGCTGGGATCAAAGTCATGCACCACTACTGCCAGGCTACTTGTTTCTTATTATTTGATTTTCTGTGTAAGGTCTAGGAAGTTTGGGAGATTTGACCTAACTGGAACAACTGAAGAATTTGCAAAAATATAGAAAAAACAGATTAAATTTAAATAACTAAGCCATAGCTAATATAATGTAAGGGGTGTTTATTAAAGTAGGTATAGAAAAAGATGTTTTTCCACACATCACACTGGTACCTTCTAATAAAAGACACATTTGTATGTTTTTAGACTCTCGAAGTTTGACAAGTCCCTTTCCCTGTGGTCACAGTCATGTGTTGATTGTCCAGGTTTCTCCTTTGTGTTTTATACAAAAATAGAATTGACAAAACATTTTTTACAAAACTAATAAAAAAGAAAGAAAAATATGTTTTGTAACAAGAATAACACAATTTTTATAGATATAATTATTAGATTGTTCTAGACTAGAAACTTGGATCAGTCTAGTCAACTGATAAATCCTCATAGAGAGCTCCATTACAGCGAAACCTCGGTCAAGAGAGTCTCACTAGATGAATTTTATTTTGATGCTATTTGTGTTCATACATTTTGAGATATGTAAAAATAATTATTCTACTATTTCCTAGATATCAAGAGATGTCATAGTTTGTGAGCTTGGGTGAGAATTTCTGACACTTGTCATGATTTATTTAATTTTAGCAGAGCTTGATGAGCAGACATAAAATCTCTGCTAGTTAGAAAGGTAGAAGAAAGATGAATGATTTCACTTGCCCCATATATGGAAGAGTGTGGTGTGGCATTACTACATTTTCACAGTAATAGCCCTGCAATAATAAAGAAGAGCTTATTTATAAGATGGACCATAAATTATTCCTAAAAAGCATGAGATGTCATCTAGGGTGTCACTAAGATGCAGAAATATCCAGCAAAGTCTGGTCTACAGAACAAGATGACAAAGGTAATTAAGTTATTTGTCATTAGTACTGGAGGAAGCACTCTTGAAGAAAGTTCACTATCCAAAAAGAAACCATTTTTAGGAAAGGAATATTGACCCTTCATTTGAAATAGAGAGATGTTTTCAAATCATATTTAATAAGTATTGAGAATCAAATAACTTATTATTTGGGTATTATAAAGGTTCATATGCCATCAGAAATTTTAATAAACTGACCAGAAATAGTCTCTGTTAAAATGAATTTCCAATTAAAAAAATACTGTGATCTGGCCCTATTGTTTTCCCTGTTACTCAAAAATATTTATAATACAAACTGGAGTTTCTGATGGTACAGAGAAATAGTAAAATAAGCAAACTTATTCATGCTAAACAGACAACCACTTCTATGTTAAAGGCTATTGAACATGTATAAAATGATTAATTAATTGCCAAGAGGTGCAATATTACGTGCATACATTTAATAAACAAGTTAATAACTGCCTGTTATTAGCAATTCATATCTATTATGTCTAAAAGAATGAATGCACTCTATGTTCTTAACCTTTTATATAAGACATGAACTAACAACCCCAATGAATCAGAGTGAAAAATAGTCCAAGCATCTTATAGTGCTTTTATGAACTAGTTTAGAAATAAAGTAAATAAATAAAGTAATATTTTAGTTTGTATACTAATATGGTTTAAAATTCATGTTTACATTACAAATGCTAAATATAAGAGCTGCTTGGTGATTTGGGGGATGTCTAAGGTATATACATTTAATTGAATGTCACGTGGAGAATTTGTACATAAAAGTAAAAACAATTTGCATTTTATACTATCTTGCTATTACTCAAAAAGGATAATTAAATTAAATTTTATATTTGACCTTACCACTATGTATAAAGTTATCAAAATTTAATTGAAAATCTATAAATTCTAATTCATGCTATATAGTAAAACACAAATGTAAAAATAACAATTTCTCTGTCAAAAAGAACTTACTGAGAGTCTATTATTTTCTAGAAGTTTTTCATGGTTCTCTTAAGTTTGCTATATGTCCTTAGCTAATCTCCTTAGGCTATCCTAACTTCCATATTTACTCTCTTCTCTCCTTAAACTTACTTTACAACTGTATATGGACTATTGGAATTCAGTTTCTGTAAAATGTTCTCTTATCAAATAAGAGAAGTGTAAAATCACTCCACACAGCAAAATAATGTGATCAAAAGTTAAAATACTTTTAAAATACTGAGAAATTTAGCTTATTGTTATGTATATACTAGTAAATAACTTATTAAACACCTTCAGAATGGTGTTCCTTGTTTAACCACATAGGTAAGAAGTTATTTAAAAGAAAACCTCAACATACGACAAAATAGTCCATAAAATATTAACTAATAATGACAACTTGAAAACAATTTGGATTAAAACAATAAAAAAGAAAATTAGTATTCAAATAAATTAAATTGTGCATTAAACCATTTATTAAATATGATCTTGCTATAGGTAAAAATTGTTGACATTTGATAAATAACACATTTCAAGTTTGTATACAAAAATTAGAGTTTCTGATATCTTCTATCTCTATGAATTTATATGTAGAAGTTTATTTCTTGTCTTAATGGATATGACTATTTATATCAAAGATTATAAGTATATGAGCTTATATTCATATACACCTCTACAACAATGTGCATGCTATTTATAGAGGTAATTTTAAATCAATAACAGGGAATATGTTTAGTTGTATTATCTACTAATTATGCTGTAGATAGTAACCTACTCATCCTCTGCAGCTTTTCTCAGTTAAAACCAAATCTAGTGAAATGTGACTTTGAGTGTACATTTAATACTGTGTGTGTACAATTATAAGAATATACTTAACATTAATTATGGCACATCTTGAGAAAATACATACTATTTTGAATAAAATCATTGAGAATCATAACAACTTGCAGAAAAAAATGAGCAAAAGAACTATTAAAATAGCAAACGTTTTCAATAGTAACATACCTCCATTTGAAGTTAATTATTTTGAATAGAATTTCAGATTTCTTTTCATGTTTTTGGTCATTTACTAGTTAATAAATAAACCACTTGCCTGATGTTCTTTGTTCTTCATATGTGACTTTGATATGCTACTTGGTTTTATTCATGATTTGAATGTGAATACATATTCTTTTTGGATGTGATATCAGCAACTCAAAGAAAGTTTGCAACATTTGTTGAATTAGACTGATTCATTTCACTTGAACCATTTTGCTGTTTTACTTAGAACAAAACTCAGAAGGAAAAAAAATTACAAAATGGATGAGATAGGTTTGATAGTTCTATCCTGAATAAATATTTCTTTTCAACTGGCAGATCTTTCAAGACATTTATTTCATGCTTATAATGTGTCAGTTTTAATATGCTTATCTGCTTTTACATTAAATATCACTTAAAGACCCTTCATGAGAAGTGCTTTGGATGTTGAATGACTTTCCTGCATGTTCCTTTTGAGGAAGTAAGATAGTAAGTAGTCAATGAAGTTAATCTTCTATGAAAATTTTAGTTCAATTGTTTAATTCCTTTCTATGGAAGCAAAACAAAAGTCATAGCAAATACACATGCACTTTACATAGCTGCACATATGTACTTGTATACCTCTGTAGTAATAGCTTAGTAGGGCTACTTCCTTAGGCTTCATAGGTGGACAGTTACATATTGTGTTGATTCCTCATGGAACAGGGCTCATCCTCAGACTAGAATTCCAATGTTTTTATAAAATCAGTAACTTTCTACGTTTTTAAATTGTGTATACCTGTATTTATTATAGTAAAAACTTGAGTCTTGTCAGGCTCAGAATCATGCCAACATTTTACATTTGTCTTTTGAGTAGCATTCAACTTCTATACTTTAGGCATGAAAGGGTCAAACAGAACTGTACATTTGTTCATCACTTTACCTCCTCTCTTCATAATTGCTTCTCTGCAGTCTAGAACTTTCAATGTCCATGTAGCTGGACATTCCAATGATGAAACATGTATACATTGAGTAAGTGGGCACTTAGGGGGAAGAAGCCCACTGGTGTCCCCTAGCCAAGTTCCAACATACATGAGCAATGGATCTCTTAGTGAGACTTCCTTCCAGCTCAATACAGGCTAGTTAGCTACCAACCCGCATGATTTTGCTCACTATTTTAGGAGTCATATTAAGTTCTGAGGTTTGTTATTAGATGACCAAAGGACAATAAAATATTCACAAAGAAATTCAACACAAAGCCTCAACATTGTACGAAACAATTTCTGAAACTTTATTGTGAATTTTAAAGTACATTTAGTAATGGATGTTATCCTTAATATAATTAATTAAAAATAAAGTGGAAAGAAATGCACATACTACTTTTAAAGCAAGAATAAGTACAGACTTTTAAAGCCACAATATATACAATTATATGAGAGTAATAAGCTTCTAAATACATTAGGCATATATCTATTTAAATAAATAGTAGAATACTTGATTTGACATATGTGAGCATCATAGTGATTACATCAAAAATGTTTTACAAAATATAGCCAGAAATGGAATGTTATACATTTTGATATACAACTTTTAAAATAATTTATATATATTCATTACTTAATTCAAATTATGGTACACAGAAGTTTATTTTCATAAGGACAAACTTTCATTGTGTGTATAACACTGATCAGTAAATATAGATAATAGTAATCATCCCTCTAAGTTAAGAAGCTCCTATTCAACTGAAAGTACTACCACAGGAAGGACAATTCTATTTACTGCTAATAACTATTAGCAGTAATAATTATTAATGTTAGCTTAATACATAAGCACATTTCAACTTTAGTTTGTCTATTTTAAATTTTCTAAAATATAATCATTCAATTCTTGAACCAGTTGTTCTTACATGATCAAAGTTATGTGAAAGCAAATGGAAATAATAAATAACATTAAGTTTCTTCTCTTCTCTGTTATCTAATTTTCCATGTAACACCACTGGTTTGTAGTATTGGAAATTACCCCTAAAGTCTTTGATTATAACATTGTGTGTTGCTCACGACTTAGAGTTTTATAAACTCAGTTTTCTTTAAAAGGCAGTATTGCATATTGTATTGATAATGTGAACTATAGGCCATGAATACTGTAGGGAAATTTGCCGTCAAGTGTTTTACCTCTCATCTTTATGTAGTATAGGTGAATTTCCGTAGGTGAAATGTGTTAACCAAACTTATTTAAAATATACGTACAGTGCTATTTACTTGGGGCATATTAAAAGGTGGCTATGTTTTACGAAGTAAAATGAAATTTAAATTACCATCTATTCTATATATGATTCTTCTATTCTATATATGATTCTTTAAATGAAAGAGATGTAAATGAAAAGAAATAAACCCACAAAGAGTGTGGAAAATGAGCAAAAAGCCAACTCCCTGATCACTCTTCTAAACTGCTTAAGCAAATAAGATCAAAAATATATTTTGCATTTATGTAATGACAAAATAGTCAGATAATTATGTCTACAAATAATTTCATGGAATATCAGGCCCCAATTATAGAGTGATGAATTACATATTAAAATTTCAGAGTTTACATCTACAACACAGAAGCAATATAAGAAAACATATTTTGTTGTACTTTTATTTTTAGGATAATAGGTAAATGGTGCATTTAAAATCAAACAAGACAAGTTAAAAAGTCACCTACATCTGCCCTGTATCAAATGACCTTTGAATGGAACAGCTTCTCAGAATGGAGAGCCAAAGAATCCCTGTAACTCAACAACTTGCGTCTTACTGGCCAGCATGAAGTGCACTCATACTCTTTGCAAGTAACCAGTTGACACAGAGAGGATGTACAGAGGACACACACATCCAGATTTAGTCAAAACCATAAGGCTGTAAACCATTACCTTCAACTTTTAATCCAAGAGTGTATTTCAGTCAGGAAGAAAGACGATCAGAAACATTGCCATGAGATTATAAGAAGAAATACAAAACTTCCTCTTGATGTCATTGTTTTCATCTATGATTGCACTGTGTGTGTGTGTACTTGTGTTTGTGAATGATGTCATGTTGGTGTATGTTACAGATAATCAAAAGATAAATGGGGTTGAAGTAACATATGATGTTATTTTATGCACTGTAAAATGAACTGGGTTAATTAACAAGCTGCCATGTTTTTTCAGGACTGTGCTTTAAGATATCAAATGTAGCAAGTAATTACTTCCTAAACCATGATATATGTGCGTATTACTAGTAAAGTAAGATATGTAAGTCTCTTAACAGTTCTTCTATGGTGTTGGAAATTAAATAAGAGTAATTTTAACACATTTAATTTTTCAATTTATAATAAATAAATATAACAAAGCTTCATACAAATAGTTCTAAATTTTGGAGGAATTCCTTAAAAGCTAAAAATAATTATATTAGTTTGTCATCATCTAGAACGCCATAATTATGATTATTTTAGTGTGTAATTCTGTCTTTGAGATGATCTGTATGTAAAAAGGTTCATTTACAATCACCTCAAACACAGCATAAATAAAAATTCATAATTTCTCTTTTACAAATGATGACTTTGAATTTGGCACAGTCCTAATATAATTGGCTTAAATTTCCTGGTTCAAGTTAGATTTAAATGCCAAGTTTTAAAAAGGATACTGTGCGTTATTAAATTGGCATTGCCTAAATCAACAGTGTCTGTAAAAGTGGTATAAAATTTTACCATTCCCATAGTTTAGTCTGCTAATCTCTATATAATACTCAAATACAGTTTGTTGATCAAAATACAATGCATGCATCAAGCAAAAGGACTTTATGTCTTAGGCTAAAAATACATCTCAAAACAATCACAGTGTCCAAAATGTAAAGATCAGCACTACTCTCAGAAATATATATAAAATTTTGGCAACATACTGCCAAAGTGATGTTCAGGAATAGTGATTTTTATTTATGCACAGATGTGGAAATACTTCAGAATAAAAATGCATAGCTTTGGCTATAGGCAGTATCATCACAGTATGAATTATAATAGTTGAGCCTTATATGGTGAGGGAGGGGCGAGAAATTCAACACTTGGAATCAGGAAAACCATTACAATATATTGAAGTTAAACTTTCCCTATTAAAATTCTAGAATTTAATGGAAAAAATAACTTCTTCTTTTGATTTCATAAAATTCCATAATTCTATATGAGTTGATTTGTATGTATTTCTTTTTCTTTTTCTTTTCTTCATTGTGTGTGTGTGTGTGTGTGTGTGTGTGTGTGTGTGTGTGTCTAATCTTATTTCTTTTTGGACCCAAGAATTTCCTTTCTGTAAGTACTATTTCAAAACATAAAAGTAGTTCTGGGGCTGGTGAGCACTGACTATTCTTGTGAAGGACCTGAGTTCAAATCCCAGCAAGCACATGGTGGCTCACAACTGCCTGTAATGAGATCCTACGCCCTCTTCTGGTGTTTCTGAAGTGAGCTACAGTGTACTTATGTATAATAATAAAAAGTGGTTCTGAATAAAACAACACTGCAGTGCATCATTTAAACCATACACAGTAGTGAATCATTTAAACTAGTGTTTGATGGCTGTGAGGAAGTATTGGGTAACTGAGAAGAAGCACATCATCTTTGCTGCCTAGTTATTTCCCAGTTATTCTTTCCTTTGCATTCTTGAAATTCAGAGAGTCAAAGTCTAGTGGCTCAGAGCATGTATTTTTGTCTCTCACATCTTTGAAAGCATTGCAGAGTTTTCACTCCAGTTCTGTGAATCCCTCCATGCCACTCCTCAGCTCCCTAGAATTGGCATCCATTGATCTGTAGTTGTTAAGGTAAAACAGAAGGTAGACTCTGAAGTGCTTCTGCTCTACACAGATCAGAAAGTGCCTATTCTGGACTACTTGATTTAGCTCTTGTGGTTTCCATTAGGATCACATCTACCTGCATGTTACAATCACTAAGAATAGGCTCAAGGACAGGGTAAATTATCACCAGTGCAGGATGCCAATGTAAAAAGTAATTTAGTGTTTTCACAACTCTTCATGAGTTTAGTCTTCTGAAATAGGAGAAGTGCAGTTATATTTCAAGTTATTGAGAAATGTATACTGATACATTATTTTAGGTTTTATTAATATCTGCACAAGAGTATTGCTTTTCATATTTCCCCAAGGAATGTTGTCAAGACAGTCTCACGTACAGAGCAACCAAACCTATAGTATCAAGGTACACTTGCAGAGAGATCGTTTTAAAAGACTTTTCACATCTAATTAAAACTGAGCTCCATCAAAATGTATAGCTTTAAAGAAATTAACTACTCTCTAATCAATGAGACTCAAAGCAAAGAAAATTGTTCCTCACACCACCAATACAAATTGTGTTACACTTTAGTGACAACACTGAGATCCAAAGTTAATATCTCTATGTGAATTTGAGCTCGTAACTGAACAATGAGAGTTTCTAAAACAAAAACCCTAAACTCCAGCTTACTTGCAATGGCCAATCTAATAATATGTCCTTACCTAAATCTAACACCTAATTAAAAACATAGCGTTTGCCATCAATCAAAGCAGAAAATGCACCTTTAATCAATAGGCTCTGTGTTGCTCCAAAAATATGGTTGATTTAAATTTTATGGCTATTGATATAAACAAAGCATAGTAGCTTTCAGTTCAACTTTTAGAACATGGAAAACAGAAAACAACTGAGTCCACATAACTACAATGTAAGCAACTCGAGATTTAAAACTATGGGTGCTTTGAATTACAAATTAGTCTTTTTAAATTGTGTTATATCAAATATGTATTTTTTCAATGGTAACTTCTTTTTCTTTTTCTTGTAGGACCATGACAGATTATAAATATGGTTTGTGTTGCTCAAGCAATCCCTTGATACATATCCAGAAACATGATATGGACAAAAGGTAAGGATGTTATTCTAAGGATAGATCTCCTTTACCAAATAGACTAAAAAAAAAAAAAAGTTTAAATAATTCCCACTATGCTATTTGTACCTTCAAATTTACCACCAATTAACCCTGTAGCATTAGCACTCAAATGTTTTATCAGAATACACCCAATGTAAGATTGAACTGTAAACCAATCTAATTTTAGTATATTTCTAGGAAAGTATGTTGTAGGTCTCAAAGGGATCTTACAAGTTCAATGTGTGACTGATAAAAATTTAGAACATGTTATTAAAATTTTAGTGAGGGAAGAATTAAGCAATTGATAATACAGTATTACAGAAATATATAGAAGCATTTTTGGTTTTCAGGGATAAAACTTGAAAACATACTCTAAGAAACTAAGAAATAGGAGGTTTGTGGAAGGTAAACTGGGAAGAGGGATAACATTTGAAATGTAAATAAATAAAATAACCAATAAATAAAGGAAACTAAGAACTAAAAATATTATAAAATAGTAAAATAAATTACAATATATTATGTTTAAATGAACAAGGGGATACATCTTTAGAATGTGACAGATTAAGTTGAAAAGACTCAGGGTGGTGTGAGCTGGCAAATTTTTATTGAAGAAAACAAGGGTTGGTGTTTCTTGGGTAGTTAGAATGAGGCTGGAATAAAAAAAAAAATTAAGAGCAGAAAATAACAAATTCAGGAAAGAACAAAAAAGAGGAAAAAAAAGAAATGTGAAAAAATTAAAAGAAATGCTAATTGCAGTCTAGTAGTAAAGTGAGACCTATGTTTTATCATTAAAATCTGACCTTCCATCTCCTATAGAACTTCCCCCTGATATAAAGAATTAAAATAAGAACATTTACAAATGCTGTTCTATTTAGAGATGAACAAATTGCTTTAATTTCACTGTTAAATTCTACTCTTTGAACAAGATGGGGAAAATAATAGCACACTAGAATCCTGTGGCTTAAAGGTACACATGCTAATTACTTCTTTTACTATGCACTGTTTGTGAATTCTCATTGTAAACTGAAAAAGGATTTCCCACGACAAAGGTTGAGTTTTAGCACTATGTCATTTGTACAAAGTAAAACTAGAAAAGGGTAACTCTGACTTCAGATATCCCTACCCCCATTACTGCCATTCGTGTCATGATATCTATGAGTGCACTACACTTTGAATTTTTTAAATGAAGTTTCTGTAATAGAATGAGAAGCAATCTTAGATTATCCCCACTTCTTAACTCTGCGCCCTATGTCACATCATTTACCCTTCTGCAGTTGGAATTTAGAGTAAACTTTTTTTTTTGAATGTAATAAAATGTATTCATCATTAGTTCACATGGAGCACACATGCTACAGTGTGTACACGAGAGGGTCACCTGTGGGAGCCAGAGAGGACTGGGGTTGTAAGCTTAAGTTTTCAAACTGTGTACTATGGGAATTTAGCCATTAGTTAAACTCAGTGGGAGACCGGCTCCCAGAATCTAAAAACAATGGGAGACCAGCAGCTCCCAGAACCCACAAACAAGGGAACCAAGACAACCTGGCCCAAAACAATTGCCAGGTGGCTAACCCGCCCCTGGACCCTAGCAGGAGCCAGCACCAATCAGAAACCATCCTGTACCTTCCTCTTACCCCAGTCTTCCTTTCCTAATGTATGGAATTAGTTGTTTCTAGCTTACAATTTGGGGCATGTGAAAATGCTAAGAATAATACATAAACACACAATAAAATTAACTATTCCTATACTATGGTGCTGAAAAAAAATGTCACTGCACAATGATTTTCTTAAATCTCAAAGATAATGCTACCAACCTGAAAATTGTAACTTTCTATGAGAGACACGAATACCTTCTACTTCCCTGTGAAATCAGATCGTATTTAGCTGTAATAATTTTAGATTATTGTGGCAATTTAGTTTTACATGTTTAAAAGAAGGTCTTAATTTTTAATGATGACTAATCATGTTAAAATAATCAATAATTGGTTTTAATATCACACTACTAATAGCATTTATTTATAGTTTTAAGGTGAGCCCTTCCCTTTGAAACACTTCTGTAACTCTATTATGACTATACAATGTTGCTTTTGTCTAAATTCCTAATGAATTTATTTCCTTTTCAGCCAAAATATTGGAAAGCAGAGTCCACACAAGTTCATTAGGCTCCTAGCATCCAATTTCCAATGAGATCATATGGCTTCATCTCTTTGTACTTCTACAATGGAGAACTGATTTGATTAATCACAGAGCTGTGATTTGCTCTATTGTGCCCCATTGTTCCCAGAATGGCTCTCTCTGACAAAGGCTCCATGAACTCACAGAATTTTATAACTTGACTGTCCATCTTCTTATCTTGCCAAAATCTATTTACATTTTATTCAAGCAATTAGAGCCCCCAAGAGCTAAGGTATATTTAACCCCCCAAAACCTACATTTTTTCTCTTAATTTAATTTAATTTTGTGTTACCTTTGTATTATTTATAATTTGGCATTATATTCATTAGTACCTTTAAGTAATTGGTGGATTTTAGTAGTAGTAGCAGTCAGGAATCCACAAAGTATATGATCACCTGTCTGCTACTCACTGAAGGCATAATAACTACCTAGAGGCCAGTGATGGTTTTTGGCCATCGCCTAACAAAGCACATTTGATGCTATTTAGTATTAATAGCAGCAACAGCATGTCTTCTTGTGGGGACAAAATATACTTAATAAATCTAAGACTTGCCTTTGAAGTCACAGATCTTCTCCAGTGTTGGATGAGGAAACCATTGAGGTGGCACACATGCTGATTAAATCGCTCAACTCTATGATGAGATTTCTCATATTGTCATAGATATGATGACATGTACTAAAACTAAATAAAAATACTGAAAAAAAAAGGAAGCACTAGGTAGGAAAAATGTACCACCTCATTACAAAATGGGAGATTCTTGTCATGACAGAAGGCTTTCTCCAAACAAAGATCTGAGGTATCAGTAATAAAACGCCTTGCACAGAAAGAGACAAAGGCATCAAGATGCAGGACCCAAGCTTTGTGACAGCCACTGGATATATATAACCAGAACCATTCCATTCATGTTCCTTATTTCCAATTGATATTGGCCATTGGAGACAAAAAAGTTACCCATTAGGTTTTTAGGCCAAGTTTATTTTAATATCACTTTAAATGAAGTTTTATATTATAGGGGTTTTCTGAAAAATACAGACATCCATTGTTTTGTTCTGAAATCTAACAAAAATGGAATGTATTAAAAGAACTACTTGATTCCCAAGTATTGAAGCTGACAACAAAGCTTTCTCCAAAGTGCCATATTTTAGTGTCACGTCTCCTTGACATGCTGATGGAACTCCACCATAAGAAAATCCATGAGACCCTTTGAACAGTCTCTGAATTCATGTTTCCTTTATGATTGCTTGCCATGTCTGCATGTCATTCCTTGTCCAAAATGGAAATACCTGGACATTTTAAGGAAGGATTTTTCAGTGACTTTTTTAAAACATAAATGAGTAAACTTAGATTATAATATGTTCTTTTAAATTGTCTTTAGCTACCATGTGGCATTGCTGAAACTATAATTCTCTCATTATATTCAAAATCTCACAATGAAGATTATGCTCACAGCCAGACTTTGTAATTGTAAACATGGTTTTTCTTCAGTAATCAATTGACAATTCTAAATATTTTATAATTTCACTCTATATTTTTAGATGAACCCTGCTGCCTATAATGTGAATGAACATTAGTTGATAGTTCTCTTAATATCTCTACTTATAGCTAATCAGTCAAAATTAATAATTTTATACATATTTTTATGTCAATACACTATAACAAAATTAACTCTTAAAATAGTAAATTTATCTTCATGCTCAAAGAAAGGTAAATGATGATAAAAGTAGTATATTAAAAAAACTATTACAGTTCCATTTCTATTTTAAATTGTTTTTTTTTTAGTTATTACTGTACACTCTGATTGTTTGTTGAGATTTTACATTGTTTAGTTATATTTGACTCTCTTGGGATAAAATGCAAGGCCTTGCATATACATAAAAAGTCTCTTTCCTAAACTGCACACTTAGGCCTATATTTTCATTTTGTAATTTGTGATTTGTGATTTAGGTGGAACAAAAACTGTTAGGTTTAGAATGGAAAAAAATTAAGAAGATTTCATCATGAAGATAAAGCCATTGATTTGCTCTACATGGTGAAGGAGCCATGAATAATCCTAATAGCAGTGACAATAACACATCTCTGTCACTGTCAGCAGAGAGAGAGCTCTGGAATTCACTCTTGACTGAACATTTTAGGTCCATGTTAACATAGATTTGAATAATTTAAACATTTATCAACTGATAATAGGAAGAAGTAGGCCAAAAGGATGCTGGGTAGCATGAGGAAGCCAAGGAGTAATGTCTCCTTAAGACATTTAAAGGCCATAGTTTAATGTTTGTTGATAAAATAGAAAATTATGGGCCTGATTATATATTTTTCTATCAAATTTTCAAGTCAGAAAGCAAATTATCATAGTACCTTGTAGAATTTTAGTAAAGGAAATGTGGATTATAGTACATATGACTGAAACCAAGTAGATATATTAATGGACAGCAATATTTTGAAGGAATAAATTTATATGTATTGAATTTAATAATTATTTGTGGCTAATTTTATTTATTAAAGCAACACAGAAACTGAAGTATCTGAGAAGTAAGTACCTGAAAACATATAAAAATGGAAAATTTGGTGATTATTGTGACATAGGCCAGATTACTTTTAGAAATAGGCTATAACAGAGAGGAACACACATGTAGTTTGCACGCCAACCTCTATTTAGATGTATCCCCTGATTAAATTCACACTATCATGTTCATTGGTTCTAAATTAGTTTACCAAACTCTCAATATTTATTTTCATATTAACAAAAAGTGAAGTACTAATTTTTATATAACTGCTCATACTAATTCATTTATGATTCCAAAAAAATCTTATTTATATTTCAATTAATGTATTTAATTAACAAGTGTGTTTTACATTTTATTCCTGAGCTCTGAATATTTTAACAGGTTTCAATTTTGTAGTTCATTTAATTATAGTAATTACTTGGTGATAGTTGCCTAAGCAGCCACAGAACAGTTGGAAAGATCCTTTTAGAGTTAGGCACCAGCTTGGTGGTTATCAGAGAAGTCTAATTGCAATTAAAATAGAACATTTTCTGGCAGTGAAGGTTTTTGTTTTTTCAAATACATTTGCACAAGAATGCACAGGTGGGGACCTGTAGTTTTTCTTTTTCATAAAGCAAAGATTTCCACTCAAATGATACTATAATTGTGGAAAGGCTTACTTACATAAGGACATGCATCCTTATGTAAGTTAGTGTTTTAGAAATGAATGAGTTAAAGATAACTCTAGGCTTTGCCTAAATGTAAAACCCAATTGTGACATTTCCTTCTGTGATGACAGAAAAACAAAGTTCCAGGGTCTGAATGTTTTCAACAGTAGAACAAAACATATATAATGAAGGTCCCCTTCATTTTAACATTCATGGTATTGTACTGATTCCCTGAAATATTGCAATAAATATTCATAAGTAAATGGACTTGCCCAAATGACAACCATCTGGAGGAAAAAGCCAATTAGACCAAACATATATACCAGCCAGAGTTGGATGTCTATATTCTATGTCTATGTTAAATGTATGTTCTTTCAGTAGTGAAGGCTGAACCTTCTTCTATAGAATGCTGTGACTTAAAATAGTCCCTGCAAAGATACTGCGAAAATGTGCATCTTCATTCTTTTTAGAACCATTGTCTAATTTGACCTGTAGAAGGAATGTAGGCTTTAGGGAGAAAAGAGCCCATTTCTTTCTAAATTAACTACACGATAAATTTAAAACTAGTATCCCTATAACTAGAGTAATATATCTTAGATTTTTATTGTCCCCTTGAAATATCATAACTCCTCAAGCAGTTTTCATAAAAATCAGGAGGTGTTGAAAGTATATTTTAGAAAATACTTTTAAATAACATCATTTAAAACTAAGAGAGTACTCATTTTACATAATGAAAATTCATGATTAAATCCACTGAAATACTTTAAGCAAAGGCAATGGCGTAAATTTAAAAAAAAAAAAAAATCTTATTGTCTAAGACCATTTGCGAAACACAGTTGAGACTTACTACTTATAAATACAGAACAAGTAAAAACCAAAAAGGTTGTGTGTGTATGTGTATGTGTGTGTATGTATGTGTGCGTGTGTGTATGTGTATGTGTGTGTATGTATGTGTGCGTGTGTTTATGTGTATGTGTGTGTGTATGTATGTATGTGTATGTGTGTGTATTGGTGTATGTGTGCATTAGTGTATATGTGTGTATACAGGTATGTGTCGTGTGTATCAGTGGATCATATAGCAAATCTTCATAATTTTTCTAACAAACAATCTTAAAGAGTCTAAAGGACTAGGAGATACTACTCTGAAATAAGTTTTGATATATATGAATGAAAACATGTTGTAGTTCACTAACCTACAGAAAAGGCTGAGCCATATTTACTTGTCAGATTTACATCTACTATGTATTAGGAAACAAAATTTTATATTTCTGAGAAGTGAAGTGAGCTTGTTCCTAGACTATATTCATGATCATTATGTGGAATGGAATTTAAACAGAATTGCTAGAACTCTTCCCTAATGAATGATGAGTGGCCATTATTAACATGGACACCATGAGTTGGACTGACTTAATTATCATTTAGCTGTGTGTAGCTAACACAGAAATACAAATAAAGTTGTATATAGTTTATATATAGAAGATAGACAGACAGACAGTCAGATAGACAGATAGATGGATAGATGATAGATAGATAGATAGATACATAGATACATAGATATATAGATACATAGATACATAGATATTCCATATAACTATATTAAGAGATGTCATGAGAATGATATATATATTTCAATCACACAATGGCTCCAACCCCTTAAAGTATATTTTACCATTTATGGTATGCCTTATTGGTTGTCCTTGTGATTGAGTGTGTCTGTGTTCTTTATGTAGCAGGATTGAAAAGACTTTAAATAAAAGATCACATTCTGTAGAACTGAAAATCCCATCAGGTATGGGGCATAAAATAATGTCCATAGACACTCATGTTAGTGTGAAACACAAAGTCTAAATGAAGCTGTATTATTTTCCCATGGCTTACAGTTTTATTGAACACAACAATAATGGTTAATAATTACTTTTATGTTTTGTTTTGTTTTAAAGTCACTTAGGAGATTACATGAGATTAGAATTAAAAGAAATATCAATCCAAAATTAAACCTAGGTGTGGTGAAAGGCAGTAAGATATTAAATTTTGAATTTTCATACTCAAAGTCACAAGAAATCAATTGAAATTTGGCTATAGTATTTTCCAATATGGTTAATATAACTAACTGGTTACAAACCAATTAGTTCATACATTACTTCATTTTTAAATCACAAATTTCAATTTCATCTTGATGCTTTTAGCTATTTAAGAAGAAGGAAATTATTTTACCCTAGTATATTAAACATGATATATTTAGGTAAAATCCTATTGTGCTATATTATTATATTGTGTCTTTATAATATTTATGTCATCCACATACTCACTGCAAATTTGAAAACTCAGGCATTGATAACTTACTCATCGATCAAAATATATTGTTTTAAAATAAAAAGGTAGTGAGAACTGTTGGATATTCAACTTCTCTAACCAATTTACCAACTTCTAGAGACATGATCCATGTAATTGCAGACATTTTAACTGGTTTGCTTACAAGGTGGATGCTGCTACTTCAACAGAGATGCTTTCTAGTCTATGGAATAATTGGAAGCAGGAACCAGCAGGTTTCAAATGATTCCAGCTGCGTTAAGTACTGACTGTGCAACAGATTTGGTTTTATATGTTGTTTTGTAACAGGAGTGATATGAGAGGTGAAAATCCCCAGGTGGGGGCTGCTCCTATGGGTAATAGACAAAGAACTACATTAATAACAAGTACTAAGAGGAACAGGATGATTTTAAATGTGGCAGACAACTGAAACACATACAGGTAAAATACTAACAGAGAAAACGTGAGGTAATTTCAGAGATAAAATATTGAGATCAAAGCAAAGCATTTTATGTATTGTATTCCATGTTGCTACAGATCAACTTTTGATAACTTCTAATAATGAAAATGATGTTAAAGGAAAAGTAAATGAATGCAACATCATACCTACAGAAATTTATTTTTAAAAATACAGTAAAATAAAACAATTGTGAGCAAAATTAAAAGAATGTTCACCTATTAAATGAACTGAGTACCTCTGTCAGTGTGGAGCTGCTAGGCTTAGACAAAGGGGACGGAAGACAGTCCTGGCATGGTGGAAGAACGTACCACATAGCTGCTTGATGTTTGCAAACTTAACTTCACAAAAATCTTCATAAGTATACGTATATCCATGGCACAAAGGAATAAAGGGTCTATTTCTACTGTCTAGACAATGCAATGCTGTAGTGATAATGACAACATTTTCATATAGTAGATCATCCAGTCCTTTCTGCTGCGACAAATATCAAATTATGTCTATGGTCTCCAATTTCTTAGCTGGAAAATGAATTAAATAGGTCAAATCATTTCAAAGGCACATTTGAAGCCTCGGCATGTATGAATCCTCTGAGTTCTATTAGACACTAAATTTATCTTTCTAAAATTAATATAGTAACCAGACACTGCATTAATCACTATTCAATTATTATTTTGCTTCCTTTTATAGAGCACTTGTTAGATTCTAGTGCATTTTCTACTTTACTAATGAGTGTGTTAAGAATACTTGTATGGTACCTTTGCCTGTATCTTTTCCTGTCTTTCTCAACCATGGAGCAATACAAATTCAATGGGCATTGTATTTTGAGGAAAACACTCAGTACGTATTCCATTTAAATACTGTGATAGTTAATACTGACTACCAACCTGTTAGAATCTAGACTCACCATGGAGAAATACTTTTGAGTGTGTTTTTAAATTAAGGAAATCGCAAAGATTGGAATCCCGGAAGGAATAAAGATAGATGGTACGCTCGATACAAGCATTCACTTATCGCTGCCCCTGGCCTGCTGCTTCATGCCCCTGCTGCCATGCCTTCCCTATCCTCATGAACACTGCCCTCAGACTATGAATCAATATAAATCTTTGCTTTCTGCCTCAGTTTGATCTTCTACACATTTTGTCACATCAATGAGAAGAGGGGAAAAAAAAGAAGAAAAATATTATGTAGATGCAATTAGAGGATTCCTCATTCTGATTTATGCCTTTCACTCCTTCCATCTTGAAAGCCTTGGTATATAATGTAATGGACACACCTAGTGCTACATAAGAAAGGAGTCGGGCAGTGGTGGTGGCACATGCCTTTAATCCCAGCACTTGGGAGACAGAGGCAGGCAGATTTCTGATTTAGAGGCCAGCCTGATCTGCAGAGTGAGGTCCAGGACAGCCAGTACTACACAGGGAAACCCTGTCTCGAAAAAACCAAAAAAAAAAAAAAAAAAAAAAAAAAAAGAAAGAAAAAAAGAAAAAAAGAAAAAAGAAAAGAAAGAAGGAAGCAATTTGGAGAAGTCAAATATGGTTAGATAGTAGGAAAATGTCAACAGTGCATAAGAATGTTTGTGTCTTCTTACACAATTTTTTAGACAAAATATAAATGAAAAGTATGATACAAGTATTAAGTTTAAATTAAAACTCTTAGAAGATCTCTCAGATCCTCCTCTATTCAGTTCACTTCAGTCATTACTACTGACAGTTCACATAGGGATAAAGAAATGTGAGTGAGTCATAGTGACACTCTGAAGAAGTCACTACAGTTCTCCTTAACTACTATACTACAAATAGTAATGCTTCAGTATGAGGACTGCCTGCATTGACATGTGACACTAACACTAGGTCTATGCTGTGTACCATACTGGCTATTTACCTGGGGTAGGCCTTTGTCAACTGGAGAGGATGCACAGTCGTGCCAGTAACAGATGTCCCTGCAGGAAAATTTTAAACCCTGAGGATCACTGCTACTAGTACTACCCAGAAGTAAATAACCCTTACCTCAAGCAAAATTTAATTGTCTAAAACAGAGATTTCAGGTGTCAAAATGCTTTTGACAAATATTAGCATATTTTAAAAACTATCAGTGAAATTAAGTTATTTTGCTGTCACTGTATTTGCAAAAGATCTTACTGCCAAGACTGACTGAAATGAGGGGCTTCAAATCATGCTTAAACATCATAGAGATTGTCACTGATCTTATAGTACTGCAATGGAATGTTCATACTTATTTTAATTTTGAGGCAAAAGTATAGGCAATTACCACGTAAAGTGTCAGCTTTTATTTAGGAAATTTGAATATGCTAAGACAAAACATTTTTAACCTAGGTACAACAAAACAAAATATCACTCCCACTCATTAGCGAAGACCTGAATGAGGAAAGACAAATTTTAAGAGTGGTGAATGAGAAATTAACATAAAATAGAAAATTTGTCTGGTATTTTGAAAAAAGAAGGGAATGTTATGAAGTTTATTAGACACTTTATGTATACTGTCAAGATATTTACCTGTGTGTGTGTGTGTGTGTGTGTGTGTGTGTGTGTGTGTGTGTTTGTATACTTATCATGTTTATGGTAAAGAGATCTATAGAAACAATCTATACCATTTAAAAATCAACTGAGACACTAAGAAGCTGAAATTATGCTAAATAACACAAAACGAATGTCTTCCGTCTAGTGACTAATAAGACACAAAGAAAAGTTGCTGGCCTAGGTTCATTATCAGCTGATACAGAAGAAAGGCCATTGTGACTCAGGACTTCCAATGTGGAAATCGGTTCAATGACATGAATATATGACCCAGGAGGGCATCAGCTCACATCTCAGAGCACACTCCATTTTGTCTCCATTTGTCACTTGCACCATCTACACAGCCTCCTGCCGAATCCTGTGTAGCTGAGTATTTGAAAGTCCTCAGCATGCAGCTGTTATCACACAGAGGCCCAGATTGGTTGTATCCTCGGAATCCAAAAAAGCACCAGTATCCTTTTTCTCAGAGAAGATCTACTACAGAACTACTGTCAGCTGAAGACATTTTCTTTCTTTGAAAGACACAGTTTCATCTCATAATGCCTCCTGCTTCCAATTCCTCCTTCTGGATGTTTGTTTAATGAGGAAATGGGGGAAGAAGTAAAAAAAAATCACTCTCTGAATTGTGATTGCTAGTCTTTTGTTTCCCAAACTAATCATCTGTGAGGAAAAGAGCCAGCTACTATGCCATGTTCGAATTATGAGCCACACATGATTAAAAGCTTTACATGGAAACAAAAAAATTAAAAAGTTAAAAGCATATTTGTAACCATTTTGACGTATGTATGGTCATTTTTACCAATTTGAATGTAAGCAAGCTAATATGCCATATCAAGTGTTAGTGAACTGCCAGCCATTTGCTCAACACTAACATGGAGGTAAATATAATAAAATCTATACATGCCTGCAATAAAAAAGCTATGGGATAAATATACAATATTTGAAAATGAGGCAGAAAGGAATTCTACAGATTGCTTGATAAATGATTAGAGATATCTAGGGCTTTGATTTTTAATTCAGCCAGAGCAGATTCTATTCACAAATTTGAGAGTGCTTTTGTATGAGAGGTGAAGGCCCAAATCACGAGCATCAGAGGTACCTCCAAAAAAGTGCCAGCACTCCTGGATCATCTGTTCTTCAGAATCAGAAACATCAAAGAGGAAGCCTGCCCATTCTAGGGCTTGTCTGAGATTCTCATTCCTTTGAATATATCCAATGTGTCTGCATTTGAGGAAAAAAAATGGGCAAAGCTAATTCCCTAGGCTATAAATCACTCTAATGTGGAGGGAAACGTGTTAGCTGGTTGTATTACAAAGCCTTTACTTTATATTTAATAGGGACCTGCAATTCCAGCTTTATACAAAGCTCTCTACTTTGCAAATCTTTAAAACCCCACTTAATTTTCAACACTGAT
Source organism: Montemys delectorum (assembly GCA_019843815.1). Classification (NCBI taxonomy): domain Eukaryota; kingdom Metazoa; phylum Chordata; class Mammalia; order Rodentia; family Muridae; genus Montemys; species Montemys delectorum. The sequence goes on along the minus strand of JADRCD010216052.1, from coordinate 11,364 downwards.
TTCCTCCAATCTAAGAGCTTATGAAGGGGTCACTGTGTTCATACAGATCTATGCAAAATGTGTTGAGGCTTCCTGGTCTCAGATGGCATTCATCTGGAGGTGAATCCCAAACTTCTATCACTGGCATGTTTATTTCCATCTAAAATAAATACTCTAGGATGAATGCTGAAGATTAGGAAGAAAAAAAATAAGGCCAAGTAAGTGGCAGGTGGGGTTACATGCACAAATAGCCGCTCCGTAACAACTCTTCATACCATTGCAGTGGAAGCTTAGAGCCAAAGCCCCTGCCACTCTTACTTCCTTGTTCTTAATAAGCTGCTGAGAGATTGAAAAAGCTTGGAACTGGACAGCAGCAAAGCTGCATATTATTAAAACGCAAAGATGGTACAATAGCAAAAACTATGGAAGGATATTAAATCAAAGGTATAAAAGCAAGAAAAACTGACAAAATTTCCATTCTTTCCTATAGCTAATATAATTAAAAGCCTACACACATTAATATACCTGGTGAAATTCTATGTCATGATGTCTAGTCAAGGACAGGTATCACATCTCTTTCCTCACATATGCTCGAATAATTTTCATAGAATGAATAAGAAGAACCAGTAAGATGTGCTTTATGGTCCTGCCTAGTTTACCCCATCCTTGTTGGATCAGCATCTACCGTGCTCATCATTTACAAAGCAACACACGCTGGTATAACTACTGGTGAAGATGATCAGAAAATATTTGAACAGGTCTTACTGGATATACATGTAAAACTAGATCTCTAATGCAGGTCGCAGGATTCTGGCTTCTTTTGAATTATGTGTTATAACCTTGAAAACTCTACTAATTCTGCCTCTACTCTTATCATGGGAAACACACTGATTATAAGTGTAAAAAAATTAAAAATTAAAAATAAGACTTTTACCTACTTTCAGTTATAACACTACTATTTAAAAAAAAACAGTTGTTTAACTCACATAGGAAGCTCAAATTTTAATGAATCTTGGCTTATGGAAAGAAGGAATGTAAATAGAAAGTAAAATGTCAATCACAGTAATATATCATTCAAATTCTCTGTTTCTGAAGACTGACAGCCCAATTGGGTTGTATCAAAGAAAGGCAAAAAGGCATGTGTTCCTTTCCAAATGAAATATTTGACAGATTTAGCAGTTACCTGAACTAACAACTGATAATATTTTAAACACTGGAGTATTTGTATCTCCTCATATACATGAGAGGATTACATTTCTATATTATATCTATAATTTACTTTTATAGTGAATGTACTTCTTAAAAGTCTTCAAGTTATTAGCATTACTGCTTAAATACTCTGACTTTGTGATCCATGTACCTGTATTGTAGTAGTCTTCCTTTCCTTATTTGCAATCTCAATTCTTAACTAACAAATCTGAGATGAATTAAAGGGCTACAATGTATAGGAATACAGAAAGAGTATTATTTGAAAATGAATATTAAGAAATAAGAATATCCACAATCTATAATTTTTAGTTATCAAATAAGCTACCATGTAAGATACTATGTGAAAAAAAAACTAATAGCATTAAGAAGGCAGTTTATAATTCTATCCTACCTTTTGGAAATGCAAGACTACATGTAGAAAGGCTTATGCCTCAAGGATTTTAAGTACAAGCATTAAACAGTCCAGAAAAGAAGAGTTTTCTTTGTTTTGTTCATAAATACACAAACACTAAGCCTTTACCTCTAGCAGAGCCAAACCAGAAAAATCAAATCAGGAGATGCAGACCAGTGCAGTGCAAACACTTAGCCTTGGACAGATGGAACACCACAAGATTAAGCTCTTGACACTTGGTGGCAATCCAGAATCCTCTAACCAAAGAACTTAGAAAATAAATAAAGCAGGGAATAAAAGTAATTGCCGAAACTGAACTTATACGGAAATAGCATCTTAAGAGCCCACTCTCATCCCTTACACTTTAAAATAACGTTCCTGAAAAATAACACATTAAATTGCCAGTTGCAATATTTGGGCTGTGATTCACAGATTTGATGTAAGTTACAATGGATTGTAAAGAAATCCCATTGTAAGTTTGAGTTCTTTCATTTGAACTCAGTATTCTATTTTATGTCTTTTAATTTATGCCACGCTAACAAGAAAATTATAGCCTGCAATTAAATAATGAAAGTGTTCATATGTAAAAATAAAATGGAATATTATCATGACTACATCATTTCCAAGGTGGGTTTTTATTTTCTATGCCAGGATATGAGCATTGTGCACTCAAGGCCAGTGATCTCCCCTGCACTATATCTATAGAATCGCAAGGTCACTTTAATGAGCCAACACCTGTTCTTTCCCAATGCAGCCGTGTTTGATCAGAACCATGAGAGATGAGAAAGCACAGTTTGGATAGTTATCAGAACATTTTAACTATAGAAATTCCCTGCATGTTTATAAATAATGTGTACATAATTGCACCCTAAAAAGGCTGTTTAATATAATGGAAACTTTTTTAAAAATCTATTTTCCTTAATATGAATAGGAATTAATGATACAATTTACAAGGAACCTCATAGAACTATCAAATGGGAAAACAAACCAAAACATCACATCCCCCAGTTAAAAGTTCAAGAGAAGAAGTTGCCAAAATGATGACCAACTAACTCATCTTTACCTCTGTAGTCTAAATCAGTCTCCAAGGGATTATATTTTTACTTTCTAACTTTGGACCATACCACATCACACCAAGAGAAGTCATCAAGAGAGAGATGAAATATTAAAATTCACAGTTTTCAAAATTGCTTGATTTTGAGGTAGGGGCAAAATTTTCATGATGTACCATGCACAGTCAAGTCTGCTTGTGTATCTAAAATTCAGTAGATGAAAACATGCTTAAGTTTTTGCAGGCCTCACGTTAGCCTGCCTTTCCGCCCTTCACTCTCAGTTGCAGTTTTGTCTTTCTGACAGTTCTAAATATCACCTCTGTGACTACGTTATGTGTTCCATATATCATGATAACATTGCAGTACCGATTGTGGTGGATTAGTCAAAAATGAAAAGTAATCATAAATGTAATATAGTATCTCTAAGTGATCAGGAACAGAAGCAATTCCCTTTGTGACTGTAAAAACACACACATCCGCTTGAGTACAGCTTGTCTACACATTTCCAATGTATAACTTCTTCAATCTATACATAAGTGTGCATCTGAGCAAATACTTTAAAGCATAAAACGTTAATGTCAGGATGTTTAAGCTCTGAAATGAGCATTTCATTTAGAAAATTAAACATGGCTGTTTACTCAGAACCAAATTCTGGTGGAATCCTTTTATAGATTGTTTGATTACTTAAAGAACTTGTCAAATGCAAATAGATCACTGTTCTTTATGTGAACATTTTCATTTCTTCCCCCACCCTCCCGCTGGAGAAAACAAACCACATGGGATCAAGAAAATTAATTCCCCAAACACTGTCAACCAAGTTGGGAAACTGCAATAAACAGCTTACTGTAAAGCCTCCAGCTACAATAAAACAGCTGTCAATAAGTGGGCAAAGTGGAGATGTGCAAAAACAGGTCTGTTGGATATGATATTATGGAAAGATAAGGGGAGCATGCCTTGTTCTAACTCACTAATGCTGAGTCTCAAAGAATGGTCTGTCGATGAGCAGACTGCATCCTCACATAGAAATTTTTAGCTAGGAACTTTTCTAGGTCTGATCCAGTAGCTGTGCACCAGAACTAGTCTAGATAAATACCAAACTCTGTTTTAAGCGAGACTCTATTGATTTTCAGACATACTGCCTTTGAAATTTTTTTATTTTTAAACCCCATTTTATCCAGGATGGCTTTCTCTCTTCTTTCAGGCAAAACCAGAAAGCAACTTGATTGTGAAGCAACCAGTTGGAATTTAGAGTGTTGACATAATTTCAATCTACAGCAGTGAAGTTTGCTTTGATCCTTACATGATCTTTTGCTTAAAATTATATAGAGGGCACTATTGAAGTTCTTTTTGAAAAAAAAATGGTGGCAGAATAAAGGATAGAATTGTTATAGTGAAATTTAAAACAGCTTAGTAAGATATAGTCAAGACAGGGATCTAAGTTACAATTGCCTCATGCATTACATGCAAATATGGAGAAGAAAAGGTGTCAGAAAACTAGGAGTCACTGCCCCACTGAGCAGCTCAGGATGTAGGAGCAAGATAGTGCATTTTCATGAAGACAATACAAAGTAGTAGAACTTAAATAACCTTTTACTCAAAGGTCTTCCACTTTCCAAACTTCAATCAGCAGCATGAAGTCGAAAGGAGTCCCATTAAAGGTAGGACTTACAAAGTAGTGGTTCTTAAATTTGATAACCTTTTATTTGAGATTCTTCTACTTTGTACACTTCAACAAGCACCACACCATCTAAAGGAGTCCATTTACGGCAGTCATGCCCACTTTACTAAAAAATCTTCACATATCATGTATTAGACTATACATTTGTGTGATAAAATTTGTAATAATAAAAATTTACATTTTCAGTGTTGTAAATTACAGGAGTTGAGTCTGTATAAGGGCTGCTAGTTGAAACAGAGGGTTAAATAAGGAAAAAAAAACAATCCACCTATTTGTTCTAGTTTAACAAAAGTATCTTCGAGAGTTATCATAGAGTTCAGTAAATACAATTTTAAGAAGCTATATATAATTTGTCTTTCATTTATAGAAAACACCCTTTCGCCCCAACATTGTGTCTATGCCTCTGTCCACTGCCATCACCTCTCTAATGATATCCAAGATTTATTTCCTCCTATGTGACTAACACATTTTTAATTTTTTAATCTGAAAGTTTTAAAAGATATAAACATTACCACTTCAATAGCTATTTATCATGGGAATTACAAGTACCTCTCAACCTTAGAATGTGCACAAGAAAGCTACAAAATGCCTCATAGTCCAAAAGTGTGTCTGATACATACCATAGTTTCGGCTTGTGAGTTGCTCAGCATCCTGTGAGCGAGATTATGTCATATATAAACAAATGCTTTATGACAAACCAAGCTTCATCACAAGATGCTTTCAAAGACTCTGCTGAAACACATCTGACTAGCTTTTGTGTTCTTGGGTCATTTAAGTTCAATAACTGTGGAAAACAATCAGAAGATTTTGGCCTGTAATTTGCTGACAATTCCTGACAATTGCTGACACTGAGGTGAAAAGGTTGATCATATGGGAAGGTAGACAGGTAACTCTCCTTGGGAAACCAATTTCATATCTCACAGAAAACACTTCCATTTACACTAGTTCTTTTCAAAGAATGATATAAAGCCCACCATATCATTCTTCATTGAGATAGAAACTGCCTAACTAAGTCCACTTAGTTTCATTGGTTATTTTTCTTGCCATAAATAAACTATTAAACAACTTATACAAATCTTGTTTATGTTTGGACAATTTCCAAAGCTTAAAACCACTCTCTCCTCAAACGCTGATAAGATTAGCCTGACACTGAGCTGTCCTTCTGACTTCCACTTCCAACTAAAAGATTCCTCTAGGGCTTCAAAACTATTTTGTTCTTTTAGGTTCTTCCACCTTGTGCTGATGTTCACAGCTCTACTCAGACATTCCTCAACCACGCTCCATGGATTTAATGGTTCAAATGGAGATCTTACATTCATACGAAGAAGAATTATACTTAATATTCTTAGCGTACCTGTGGGACTGACTGATCAAATCATATTTACATCTTATTGTCATGAAGCCTCAAAGTCATTACAGAGCAGCTACTGAATGTAAAAGGGGAAAGGGTTTCCGTAAGATATACACTACTCTATCACAACTTCAGAGAACAAAACAGAACAACAACAAAAGAGAAGCCTTTTTGATTTCTCAAAGACTCACCAAGAAAATTCTGTGAATTTTGCTTTACCCAGTTTTTTTTTTTTCTGAGATTCATGTTTTTAACTGGTTAGCAAGGTGGTGGACCGGCCACCAGCAGAGACAGACTCCCAACATAAGAGCGTGGCTTCCAAAATCCTAGAAACTTGATGTACTGAGAGCAACTCACTAAAGAGCAAGCAAATGAACTTAAATGCTAGTTGCTCCAGAGGAACTATCATTAAATAAAAGGTATCTTTGGCTGTCCTACCAGCTTGATCCTTCCCTCCCCCCTCCTCCTAGCTACTGTGGGATTGGCACCTGGCCAGCACAGGGGACATGATACCCTAGTGCCATCTACAGGCTATTATCGACATTCAAATTTTGTGGCAACAGACAAGCACCAAAGAAATAAATTAGACAGCGCTGCATTTAAATCTTTATTAACGAGGAATTATTAGACCTAAGAAAAACTAATTCTGGATTTGGTTGAAATATGAGTTTCTCAGCCACTTAATCCCTCTTCATATGGCATCGTTCACAGTTTAAAATGAGTTATGACAGATCACTTATGCATTACTAAGATGAGAAAGTATTTACAATGGAATCCTTCTTTTCTGTATAAATTAGTAATATTAGAGAGAAAGCATTCTTTTTTTTTTCCTTTTCTTTTCATATAGGACCATGATGGACACTGAAAATCGCTCTAAGAAAGATCCAGCTTACTATATTACAATAAAATAACTTGAAATCAAGGAGTAGACTTTCTATATGGCTTAGATGCAATCAATCAATAATCATGTGCTGATGTTCACAGCTGATGTACATTTAATATCCTACTCTCTTTTTTTCAGTGTATATATATATATATATAAAAAACTTAACCCCTTTAGCGACCACAGCTCCAGCATGAGAGGTATCAGACCTTCAAATGTCATTTAAACTTGATACTTGAAGGTGACTTTTTAGATCAAAAGGTAACATGAAAATCTTGAAGTCAGTAATTTGGAAGCCCCAGGAGCAGAACTGGGCAAATCAGGATGGGTTTTCTTCTTGAGCAAACATTATCTCGGGACATTTTGGAATAATTTCCTCTTTTCATCTTTTGCCATTTGAAGGAAACTGGGAGGTTAAATAATTCTCAGAACTCAGAAATTTCAAAGCTGTTCTAAAAATTCTTGACTGAGTCCCAGAGGAATTAAAAAAAGGGGTCAAGTTTTTTTTTTCTCTTTCCTTCTTATAACTAAGCTAAAGTTAGACCAAAACAATACACACACTGGCACGTTAATACTGGTTGACTGGGCACTTGTATGCAGTACTTATAGACCAGTAAAAGTGCTCGTTTACCTGTCTGGTGTGTAAGGGGCCCTTTGTCTTGAAGCCTCCTTGGGAGCTGCACTCTGAGGCACTGAAGTGATCTGAACTAGTGGAGGAGCGTTTGGAAAGGGTGTCACAGCCCCCGACAAAGGTGTTGTCCAAAGGGAGCTCTTGAATGACATGGTGCTTTTTCACAGAAACTGGAGTGTCAGGTTTGAGATGGAAAGCAGGCTGTGGAGAGGCAGATTTGTAGTGCTTGGCCAGGTCAGGACTGTTAGGCTTGAAGGTTGTTGGAGGGGCTGGGCCCCAGTCAAATCTTCCTATACTTTGCTCCTCCAGCTCAGCAGGCAGGCTTATGGTCCCATTGATAGGTTCATGAACTGCATCGTCGGGTTTGGACTCTTCGATAGTCACAAAGTTCAAAAGAGAACTCTTGGGCGACTTTCTTTTCTTCCGTTTCTTTTTCTTGTTTTGTTTATTCTCCTGGTTTGGGGACATCCATTCAGCACCTTGTTTGCTCCTCTGAGCGGCCTTGAACCTCGAAGCATGGCGACAGCGCACCAGCACCGTGACGAAGATCACGACGATGACCACCATGGCCCCAGCAACAATGGCAATCATGATGGTGAGATAGTCCTCGTTCTGATAAGGTTGACCACTGTCACCTATGTTCCTGTCCAGCGGGGTCTCCATAGTCCTACGGATCAGGTCATATATATATGAGGTGTTTCCAGCAGTGTCGTTCACGTAAAGAAATACCAGCACAAGAGTGTGCAAAGCCTTAGGGTACCCCAGGTCACTGATGTTGACCACGAGACGGTGCAGCCCCACGTCAGTAGGAGCTGGCTTCTCTTCTAAGGTGATATTGCCCGTTACTGGATCAATCCGAAATAATCCTTTGTTGTTTCCACTCACTATGGTATACTTAAGTTCTGCATTCATTCCAGTGTCAATATCCACCGCAAACACTTCAGCAACCACAGAACCAGGAATGGCTGAGAGGGGCACCAACTTAAAGGAGGTGTTGGATGGTGGAGAAATGACAACTGGACTATTGTCATTGACATCCATGACATTGATAGTTACTTTTGCAGTAGAGGAGCGTGGTGGCTGTCCTCCATCAGTGGCTTTGACATCAAACGTGTAGGAACTCTGCTGCTCTCTATCAAAGGAGACGTTGGACTTTATGACTCCCGAGTAGGGATCCAACACAAAATTTTCATTGTCATTGAGAATAGAGAGAGTCACAGCTTTATTCTCTCCAGCGTCTTCATCTGTCACTGTGATTACCCCCACAGTACTATACTTTGGCAGATTCTCAGACACAAAAAACTGAAAATGATTATGAGTAAACTTGGGGCTATTGTCATTCTCATCCAGAACAGTAACTATCACTGCTGCCTGGCTCTGGAGGGGAGGGGTCCCATTGTCCCTGGCAGTCACCGTAAAAATGAACCGCTCTTGTTCCTCCCTGTTAAAGACTCTGGAGGCTGTCAAAACTCCTGTCTTTCTGTCCAGATCAAAGAAGGAGGCATTCGGTCCAAGCTGATAAACAATGTCTGCATTTTTCCCACTGTCTTCATCTGTAGCACTAATAGTTGTTAAGTATAACCCACGTCGGTTGTTTTCCGAAACTGACAGCTCAATTACAGGCTGGTTGAAAATTGGTGGGTTGTCATTTTCATCCTCAAGCTTAACCCTTACCAGGGCAGTCTGATTCAAACTGGGCTTCCCAGCATCAGAGGCAACGATTTTAAAGCTGAATTCTTTGGTGCCCTCATAGTCCAGCAGAGAAGAGGTCTCTAGCAGATACTGGTTGTCATACACTGCCTTCAGATGAAATGGGACCTCTCTTTCAATAAAACAGATGACTTTGCCATTCACATCCGTGTCCTTATCTGAAACTGTAATTAGGGCAATCTTTGTATTGACTGGATCTTTCTCAGAGAGATACACTGTGCCATTGATGGGACTTATGATGTACCTGAGGTCTATGTTCGGAGGGTTATCGTTTACATCTGTGACATTGATGGTAACGGTGGCTCTGGCAGGAGTGGAACTGCCGTCACTAGCCAGCACTGTCACTTTGTGAATGGCTGTCTCTTCTCTATCTAAGGACCTCTGAACTGTTATCAGCCCAGTTGTGTTATTTAAAGCAAAGAGTCTTTTGGTTGCAGGGGCGACCTGGGCACCAAAAATGTACCGGATTTCAGCATTACTGCCTATGTCTGCATCAGTAGCATGGAGCTGAATTACAGAGGTCCCCACAGGAGCATTCTCTGGAATATGCACTTCTACTTGACCCTCTTTAAACACTGGCCTGTTGTCATTGACATCACTTACTGTGACCTGGAGTATGGCTGTGCTGGATTTCTGTGGCGTGCCCCCATCCTCCACTTTGATTTTCATCACATAGGTATCTTTTTGTTCTCTATCCAAGTTCTGCTGAACAATCAATTGCGGCCACTTTTCTCCCTCTGGAGTTTCCACTATATCCAGTCCAAAAACACTCTGTCCATTTAGCAATTCATAATGCTGTACCCCATTGAAGCCTGTGTCAGGGTCTGTGGCTGATGGGATTGGAAAGCGGCTGTTTATCAAAGTGTTCTCTGGGATGGAAATATTGATGACAGGAGATGGAAACATGGGGGCATTATCATTGGTATCCTTGACAATGATCTTGATTTTAATCAGCCTGAAAAAGTCATTGGGGAGGATCACCACCTCAAGTTCAAAGAAACACTCATTCTCCTCAGCGTAAGAAGCTCCGGCACAGAGTTTCTCTCTGTCTATTCTGTTGGAGGTTGTGAAAATCTCCCCAGTGCTACTGGATACTTTCACCAGAGGGGCATCCCCAGCTTTAGAAACCAGTCTGTAGACAAGGCTGGCACTGGTCCCTGTGGCAGCGTTGATGTGAGAGATATTCAGATCCTTTGGTATATTTCCTATGGGCACATTTTCAGGCAATTCCTCTCTAATAGTGTAAATAAGTTCTTGAGCTACTGCAGAATCCAGCCTTAAACAGGCAATCAGAGCAGCCAACAGGTAAAAGTCCCTCAGGTCCATGATAATGTCTTTATTTTCTCTTCCTGGATTTTAGAGTTTAAAGGTTCCCACTGAGGAGTGATGCACGAATTGCAAGAGGAAGTGTGCATGGACTGGAGGAGGAGGAGGAGGCATTACATCTCATCTCTTATGTGGAGACAGCCACTGTCAACACAATTGTACAGACAATATTATTCCTCAGTAAATGAAAACACAGTCACCAAAACATCGAAGCACACTCTCCCTGCATGTTAGTAAACATGGCAGATTGCTCTGCCACAGTTTGCAAGTTAACTCTGTGGCCACATCACCAAATATCCCCTGCTTGTTGCATTTGCCCAGAGAAAATGAAATTCATCTACTTTTGAATTAAGGACAGCAGCAGCTATTTTTACCTGGATTCCCCCACCCCCACACTGTTTTTCTTTTTCTTTTATAACGCTGTTTAATTCAAAGCATTCTTGTTCTGCTCCCTCCTCCCCCACTTAATCCCCCCTCCTGGTCTCTAGCCCATCTCCCCTAGTTGTTTGAGATGGAATTGAAAGACCTTAAGTATTTAGCTATGATTCCTGCCAACTGCTTTGTCACATGTTAGATATGATGTGTTTTCTTCTCTGCCACACTGAGTCATCTCCTCCTCTCAAAAGACTGCTTTTCCTTTCTCACAGTTCTTCAACTGTCTCATAATCCAACCTTCCTGGGAAATGAGCATTCGGACATGCTGCTGCAGCAGCAGCAACAGCAACAGCAGTAGTCACTGGCCACTATGTATTCTCATTGCCTCAAAGCACTAAACCAAGACTTGACATTTCTTACTCAGAGCCTACTCTCCTTTCTCCATATTTCCACATTGCCCCCGTTGAGATAAATACACACATTAAAACTTTTTAAAAAACCTATCCTAATAGACAATTGCTTATCACAGAGGTGGACCAGCATGCCGGGGTGGAAGTGAAACACACAGCCAACATTCCTATGTAACATCACGATATTTTTCTACTGTGCATAAAAGAACAAAAATGCAGTTTCTTAATCCGGTGTCTCATTAGAATATTAGTAACATTCTCTACACATAAATGCCGCAACCCGGTAACACACGTAAAAGAACTTCCGCTCAGATGCCCCTCTAACTGCAGTTTTAGTGGGTGCAAGGCTCCAGGCAGCTCCCCACCGGA
>JADRCD010216051.1:4739-38063 GCA_019843815.1 Montemys delectorum | reverse complement strand
CTGAGGCTCCCCTGCACTTCCTGAGGCCTATGCCTCCTGGCTGGTCCTGCCTGATTCCTGAGGCTAAAGCCCGCTCAGGATGCAGGCCCTCTGCTTGCAGGGAGGGGGCAGAGATGTTTGCTGATCCAGCTCTGTCCCTCGGAAGCTGAGAGGCTCCTGTCCCTGCAGTCCTGTGACTCCTCTGCACTTCCTGAGGCCTATGCCTCCTGGCTGGTCCTGCCTGATTAGAGGATACTCTTCATATCTCTGTTGCTCAATTTAAAAGTCAATGAGTACATAATATCTGTATATAATCCAGGATGTGGCCAATCAATTTTTCCTTGAATCTTTGCTTTAACACCTTGTCTGTCCTGTATATTCACACAGAAGCTCTCAGGACTAACTTACTCTGAAGGAAACCCTACTTTCAGATAAATGCAAAAAGAAATGTCAATCACCAGTGATATTTATTCAGAAAATTAAAATCAGCATCAAAGATAGGCATGATCGATAGTGATCTCACATCTCCATTGAATATAGGATAAGCTGCTAAAGTTCTACAAGCAGAAAATGTCACAAGAACTATTTTCATCATAGGGAATTTGAGGTTTTGTTACGAGTTCAGAGTAAAAACTAAATCTATGGATCAACCTATGTATTGTTCTGTTTGTATGTCCATCTAGCTGTGCATATAAATAAGCATTTCCCCAAATAAGAATGTTTCTTTTCGTTTTGTTTTTTTTTTTTTTCTTTGTTGTTCAGAAAAGTGTGGTGGATGAAAATATCGTTTCTAAAAGAAAACGCCATGTGTCAATGTAAATAGATTTCTGTTCTTTTCAACACAAAACCTCGTGAAGGGGAAGGAAACTTAATGAGAAATAGAGTCCAATGTGTGGAAACTCACAGTTGAGGGTGCCACAGACTAGAAAAAAAAAAATCCTTCTAGATCTTTCACAGTCTGAGTAAAATGCAAAACAAACAGAATTTATTAACCCAACAGAGACAGTAGGAGTTATTTAGAGCTATTGTTTGTCCAGTGATGACCACTCTTTAGTCTACTTTTCAAAACTACCCCAAAGGCAGGTTATAAATGACTTCAAGTAACTAGAGATAAAGTAGAGGTGGGCAGGACTTGTGTAAGGAAGAGAAGATTGGGATAGAGCTAAGCCTGTTCCTCTTTGAAAGCATTATTCTGGCAAAGGTGCTAATAATGAAGGACTTGCCCAGGAATACAGACAATGAGCATCAGATACCATCTTGTGGCATATTAGCTGAACATCAGAGCAAGTGTGTTGGTATGTGACATGCACTTCAGATGACCGATAGTGTCATGTGGAGTAAGCTTCAGATAGTTTATAATGGTGTAAAAGAACTGTAGCCCAAAAACACTGATATAATCACTTGTGGCTATCTCTTATCTCACTTACTTCTACATCAGAGTGTGAGAGAACTCTACTTATCTTGACCTGTAGACTATGGCAAAAAAATAAATTAGGACACATTTTGGGCATGTACAACCAATTTTGTTGTTATCCTGACCAATTGAAATGTATCACATCCTCTCAGGTTTTGAACTGGTAAGATCTATACAGAAAGTAGGCTAGAAAAAAAGGTGTGTTGGATCACAACCCCATTCTGCCTACAAGTCACCATAGCCTATGTGTGCTTTATTTCCTTATCTGTACAGAAGGAGGACAATGCATTTCTTGTGTTGTTTTTTTGGAACAATGTAAGACAAAATGTGATAAAAGTTGGGCAGAGGGTTATGTAATGCTTCATTTTTAAAAAATGGGTATTTTAATCTCGAGAATATATGTAAAAAACTCAAGTAATTCTCTATAAAGTAAATAATTCTCACATGCTACAAATGTTCAATACCATGTAAGACAAGGAACCATTAATACGTGCTTGATATTTAAAGGGATATTTAAAATACTTGCCAGTGAGTGCCAAGTGCAACCCAGAATGGGAACTTATTCTAAGAAAACATGTGAAAACAAATGAATGAAACATGTGGTGTGGTGGAATTTGAATATATACCATCTTTAAAATATCAGCATGTTATCCTAGTTTATTTTCTGATTTTGACAGTTGCTCTGTAACAATATAAATATATTCCTCATATATATATCCCTATAAATGTTCCTTAAGAAATGATTTGAATACCTAGGGGAAATCTTCTGACATCAATTTCTTCAGTCACTGATGAAAGATATCTCAGTTGACTTGAGGACATTTCCTTGCCAGAGAAAATCATATATAGTTGCTGAATGCAGTGTTGGTGTAGTCAACCCAGTGCCTAGAACTCTAACAAGAGGTCTTCATACTTGACTTGTCCACAGACTCACTTCTTGCTCTGTGTCATGCTGCCTTGTCCCTCTGCTCTTTATTGTTGGCTAATTTTATATAGCAAAAGCTGTCTCAAGGGTTTGATTCCAGAAAACCAAATTTGCAAATGCAAAATGAGAAGCAATCTGAGAAATAGAGAAATAAAATGAATTTTTGTAGTTAATGTATTTTACATTTCTTATAGGACATTGATGGAGAGAGGGTCAAATGTCTGGGTAGTATTACACAGAGAACTAAACCACTGATAGCATTCACTACATATGGGAACAACTGAAGCTACATGACAGTGGTTTTGGGTAAGCACTGCTTAGTGGTCTGGGTGATATAGGGAAAGCTGTAGGTGTGTCCTGAAGAGAAAGTCAGGTGTGAACTTAAACAACTTCTCTTTTTTGGCATATTAGAAGTTGTCTCTAGTTGTCCCAAAAACATAAAAAGAAAATATTAGAAATTACCCAGATGTCCCTCAACAGAGGAATGGATACAGAAACTGTGGTACATCTACACAATGGAGTACTACTCAGCTATTAAAAACAATGAATTTATGAAATTCTTAGGGAAATGGATGGATCTGGAGAGTATCATCCTGAGTGAGGTAACCCAATCACAAAAGATCACACATGGTATGCATTCTCTGATAAGTGGTTATTAGCCCAGAAGTTTGGAATATAGGAAGAATGACCCACAAACCACAAGAAACTTAAGAAGAAGGAAGACGAAAAGGTGGACATTTCATTCCTTCTTAAAAAGGGGAACCAAACACCCACAGAAGAGTGGGAGAGATTAATTATGGAGCAGAGACTGAAGGAAGGACAAGCATATAGCTATCTCCTGAGAGGCTCTGACAATACCTGACTAATACAGATGTAGAGGCTCACAACCATTCATTGAACTGAGTACACTGTCCCCAATGAAGGAGTTAGAGAAAGGTTCTATGGAGCTGAAGGGTTTGTAGCCCCTTAGGATGAACAACAATTACTAACTAGTACCCTCAGAGCTCCCAGGGACCCAACCACCAATCAAGGACTATACAGGGTGGGACTGAATGTTCTGGCAGCATGTGTATAGTAGAGGATTGCAAATTTGATCATCAATAGGAGGAAAGGATCTCGGCCTTGTGAAGGTTCTGTGCCCCAGTGTAGGGGAAAGCCAGGGCTAATAAGTGGGAGAGGGTGAGATGGCAGGCATGGGGAGGGGGGAGGCAAAAGAAGTTTGTTATTGTTGTTTTTGTTTGTTTGTTTGTTTGTTTTTTGGAGGGGAAACTGGGAAAGGGAAAATTTACATGTAAATAAAGAAAATATCTAAAAAATAATAAATAAAAACATATTTTAAGTAAATAGAATTAAATAAAAAAAAGAAATTACTAAGTATCCTCTTTAAATATTAAAAAATGGTTAATCACCCAATGAAAAACTGTTTGACATAAAGATATATTTACATAAATACCTTCAAAAGAAAACCCTGAAACCCTTAACACATTGGGCAGAACTACCTGGATTTACTGCTGAAAAGATTTTGATCCAGCAGACTCCTCAAAATACATTAGAGTCTATAACTGTGACCTATCCCTGACTATTGAGCTACTACCACCCACACATTGGAGGGAAACATAGAAGAAAGTGTCTTCTCAGAGTATGCTTCCTTCTTTTAGATATACCCTACATAAGAGATTAAATTGCCTGTGATCCACTGAGGAATATCCTCATCAGATAAGAGGAAAAAATACTTGACTTGGGATTGTGCTGTGTGTGTGTGTGTGTGTGTGTGTGTGTGTGTGTGTGTGTGTAATATGAGGGTGCCTAACAAAGGCACTAACATTAAAACATGTAACTAGGAAGATTTTCATCATGTAGGAAAGTCCTACTTTGAACTTATTTAAATCTTTTGGAAAGTTTTTCAAACATGATGTAGGAATCTAACTCAGTATGTAAGAGTGTTTTCCAGGAAGCCCAGTGACTTGAATTTATTTTGTGGAATCACATGCTAGATGTAGAGAAAAAATCCTACAAGTTGACTTCTGATATACACACATATGTGCATCTGCTGACATGTGAAATAAATACATATGGTTTTAAAAATAAAAAAGAATCATGGTGTGGAAAACATATCCTATAAAGTGATTTCCTCTTATAAAAGTATAGGACTTCCTAGGGAGGACAGAGAAAGAAATAACTGAGACTGAAGAATAGTAATCATGCTAATATATACACAGTACATTCCCAGGAGACTGTCTAGGTGACCAAGTTTCTTAGAGTAGACCTAAGGGCAAATAATTAGCAAAAGCTACAATGAATGAGATACTTAATGCTGGTTTCCCTTAGTAGGCCAAAATTGATATTAGAGGATTATGCTAAAATCCTGACTTACACATAGCAATACAAATAATCTTCACATGCTACAAATATTCAATACCATGTAAGGTATTATAGGGAAATAAAGATCTATTATCATTTAAAGCCGTGGAAATACCAGTATTATAAAAAGCAGCAAATCTAAAGTGTTTGCTAATGGGACATGAGCCACATATAATTATAGGACAGTTAATAGACTAGAGTATAGGTTCTTAAATAATACAATATTTCCACTTTGTTATCAACTAATTGTATTCTTTCCTCATCATCAGTACTCACTATTCTACTAGACCTTTGAGATAATCTACTGAACGTGTTAATCTGGAACCACCATTTGGAGTGCTGTAAGAACATAAATTAGATGCTCCAATCCAAGACTTTCATAATATAATATGTCTAACAAGAACATTACTGATATCCAGGTAAAAAGAGATGATAAAAGCTGTGTCCCACCTTCCTATCATATTTAATTCATCCTGAAGGAAGACATTACATTTTTCTCAAGAATCACACTATGAGTCATGCTAAAAGGAAAGCTTTGAAATTTCATTCCCTTGTGTCTAAAACCTATAGGTAGAAAAGATAGACAACATTCTGGTTAAGCCTCTGATCTCATTATAAGTTAGTTGGATGCCAGAAATTATTTAAAGAAAATTAGGTTATCTGTGTAGTAAAATTTAGCCTACTAACATCAATGAACTCTACTAGAAGCTCCGTAGGTGTTTCTTAGTGTCCCATTGCTATAGGGTGACAGGTTCAGAAGAGACATTGACATCCACAATAGTGTCTGGGTTTGGTAACTGTATATGAGATGAATACCCAGGTGGGGCAGTCTCTGGATGGTCTTTCCTTCAGTCCCTGATCCTCACTTTTCCTCTGTATCTCCTCCCATGCATTTTTTGTTCCCCCTTCTAAGAAGAACTGAGGTATCTATAGTTTGCTCTTCCTTCTTCTTGAGCTTCATTTGGTCTGTGAATTGTATCTTGGGTATTCTGAGCTTCTGGGCTAATATCCACTTATCTGCAAGTATATACCATGTGTGTTCTTTTTTGTAGGGGGGAGGGGCTCAAGACAGGGTTTCTCTGTGTAGCCCTGGCTGTCCTGGAACTCACTCTGTAGACCAGGCTGGCCTCAAACTCAGAACTCAGAAATCTGCCTGCCTCTGCCTCCCAAGTGTTGGAACTAAAGGCTTGCACCACCACTGCCCGACACCATGTGTATTCTTATGTGATTGGGTTACCTCACTCAGGATGAAATTTTCTAGTTCCATTCATTTGCCTAAGAATTTCATGAATTCAATGTTTTTAATAGCTGAGTAGTATTTCATTGTGTAAATGTATCACATTTTTCTGTATCCATTCCTCTGTTGAGGGACTTCTGGGTTCTTTCCAGCTACTGCCTATTATAAATAAAGCTGCTATGAACATAAGATAGCACGTGTCCTTATTACATGTTGGAGCATATTCTGGGTATATGCCAAGGAGTGGTATAGCTGGGTCCTTGGGTAGTACTATGTACAACTTTCTGAGGAGCCATCAAACTAATTTCCAGAGAGGTTTACCAGCTTGCAATCTCACCAGCAGTGGAACCTGATGTAGTTGACTCCTGAGAGGCTTGGCCAGTGCCTGACAAATACACAGGAGGATGCTCTCAGCCAGCCATTGGCCTGAGCACAAGGTCCACAAAGGAGGAGCTACAGAAAAGACCAAAGGTTTTGAAGGGGTTTGCAGCCCCTCTTAGGAGGAACAACAATATGAAACAACCAATACCCCCAGAACTCCCAAGGACTAAACCACCAAGCAAAGAGTACGCATTGAGGGACCCCTGGCTCCAGCTGAATATGTAGCAGAGGATGGCTTTATCTGGCATCAATGGTAGGAGAGGCCCTTGCTCTCATGAAGACTTGATGCCCTAGTGTATGAGAATGCCAGGACAGGGAAGCAGGAAGGGGTGGGTTAGTGAGCAGGGTGAGGAGGGATGGGATAGGGGGGTAAGTTTGGAGGGGAAACCAGGAAAGAGGATAACACTTGAAATGTAAATAAAGAAAATATCTAATGGAAAAAAAAAGAGTAGACCTTGGGGATGAGTTGGTCAGGCCTTTGAGTATAATAATTTTGGGTGTACTCTGTGTAATCCATTGAGATTTAAAAAGTTAATCAAAAGAGAATATGGATTGTAGAAAGAAAGGTGAGCATCATTACCATCCCAGAGTTAATGTCCTGTTGACAACTATCTCACTTTGACTCTTCTCCTTCTAAGTTCCTGTTTGGACATAAAAGCTTAATGGAATCTCCAAAGGTCACTTGTCCAAATGTTTATTAGGGTAGAGATGTCAAAAGTCTATTATAGAGTACATTATACATGGATCTGTACTTCCCATAATCCTCTTGGGGAGAAGGATGCAAAAGTGTTTGAATGGCTCACATAAAATCAGAGAAGAGTACCCAATAAGATCTTCCCTCCTCACCATTCCTTTACATCCTCTACCCAAATGCTAAGTGCTATGGGGTCCCAAACTGGCCAAGTCAGCCTGATATGGAGATTTTATACTTCTGATTTTTCCTGTGAAAATTAGAAATAATGAGAGACGCTATAAGAACATTAGCTTGATGGTTGGAATAGGGGTGACAGCCTCTCAGAAGGGGGAGCAGAGAATCTTAGTTTGGGCCTAGACATTAGTTGTAAGCTTTAGATGATGAGCTTACACATTTAGCCACACAACCAAGTATGCTAGCTCCATAAATAAAATTGGCCAACAATGCAAGTAGAGCTTAATGTCATGATCAATGATCCTTTTAATGACACTTTCTAGACAATGAGGTACTAGTAGGCCAAGGAAATACTTATATTCTCTGTTCCTTCACCAAATGCCATTCACAGCATATACATATACATAGTCATAAATAAACACAGAGCCTCAATAAGCTTCAAGAAGCATCATATGCCAGGTCAGTTAGGGTAGTGTTGGAGCTCTTGAAAAGTCAGAACAGTCCAAAAAAGAAGGGGTACCTGCAGAAATCCATATACAGCTGAAGAAGTTCATACTTCCCCAAGCTTTATGTGCCAAAACTATATACCCAGGCTAAGACTCTACACATGACCTTTGGATTGACCATTTATAGGTAGACTTTAGGAAAAGTTAAAGTTGCTTATGAAACATGTATTGTTGCCATCCTAAAAGCCTCATGAACAGCATGGAATCCAATATGGGATCTAAAGTTTCTCCATCCATCTGTTGCTAATTAAAAAGTATGCCAAGGAACATATGGCCATGAAACTATCCGGAAAGGAAACAATGAATGAGCAAGAGTGAACTAAGGACAGATCTAAGTCCTTCTGTTCTCATTAAGTAGTTGTCAGATCCTCTAAGGGAAATATAACCAAAAAAAAAGCACCACTCAGAGCACACACTTATGTCTCAGTATTTTCATGACAGTTTTGACATCCAATTCATACATTATATTACAGGGCATCCACTAATAAGGTATTATTAGTCTTTCTTTGTATAAATGTATGGCAGGTATGTATAGTATATATGCATCTATTTTATTAGTATCCAATTTCTTATCACTGGGTGGGAGTCTTAAATAGTTTTATTTTATTATCCCTTCCTAGATATAACTACTTACCTATGCAGAAATCACCCTGGTAAGCAAGCTAAATGAGACTGAGCCCAAAGTCCTCACCTGTTTATTTATTAGAATTTAGCATCATTGTCAGTGCTACATGCCCTAATCACTGCAGATCCAGGTAAGTATTTCAAAAGTAGCAATGTTCACCAAAGCATAGGCTCAACCAAAATAATCTCAACAACTAAGACATGGATGTCTTTGTTTTCTTATCTTGCTTGTCCCAGTTCTTTCCAGGGGAAAATTTATTAAAGACAATTATTCAGGGTTCTCTTTACACCCAAGAATCCTATGTGGTTCTTGATGCTGTACTGTGCTTTTCTTCACTAAACTTGCTTCAAATTCTGGCTACATTTTTTTTAAGACTAGTAGGACTTCGAAAAGAACATATTAATAGGCCCTAAGACATCTAATTTAGAAATAAAGTTTGAACTAAATAAACATTACATGCAAGGCTGCAAGATTTTTTTTTAGATATTTATTTCATTTAAAATACATTAATTCAATGGCAGTGTTTCAACTCTCTAGTTAATGGAGACTTTGTAAAAATTGACACTCTATATTTAGGAAGAAGGCAGTGAGCCACAAAGATTTGGACCAACAAAGAAATCACTGCATTTGTAGTCTTAAAATACAGAGCACAAATATGGACAATAATTTATAAGCTTCTTTATAAAACTACCAAACACAGAAGAGTTTTACTGACAGTAGTAGCCATAAAGTATTCTCATCTTTATCTCCTATATCAAAAGTTTATAAGCACACCTTTTGCAGACTGTATGAACCTTTTATCCAAGACTAAACACAGTAGCATGCAGGTCTTGTTGTATCTGTTGAATACAAAAAGTTCTTTTTTTTAGGAGATAATATAGTAAATGCTATATACTAATCTACTTGAGATAACAGTTTTCCTAATCCCAGCCCTATAGTCTTCAGTGAATTGGTAAATCATGGTCATCCTTAGTTTCCCCCTTGGTTATGTAAAAAAAAAAAAAAAACCAGTTTGTGCTTTAATATATTGTTTTCTTCTTGTAGTAGATCGGAATTAACAAAGACTCACAACTATACTATATACCAATAGTGAGAGACTGTCATAATCAGCCCTAAGTGGGGTAATTAAATCAAGTTTCTCCCCCTAGGCTTATGGATCTATGTAGAAGTGAAGGCAGAAATATCATAAGAGCCAGAGGTGGTGAGTGGCTCCAAGGAAGTAATATCTTCTAGGCATAATATTTGTACACATATGAATTCATAGGCAGTCTGACAGTATATATATGACTTGCACATGTACAAGGAGGCAAATTCCAAGCACAGATAAGGGAAGTGGACCCAAATCCCAGATAATAAAAACTCTATTGTCAATTACTACTTTCTGAAAGAGAGATAAGTTACTTTTCTGCAATGGACTTTCACTGATTATATCAACCACGTTCCAGGACAGGTACCCATACCCAGCAAATACTTAGCTACCACAAAACAGACTCATTTCTTATTTGTTTGTTTGTTTGTTTTTGTCTTGTTTGTTTGTTTTTAATTTTTGTTAATTTATTTATTTACATTTCAAATGTTATCCCCCTTCCCAGTTTCCCCTCCACAAGCCCCCTATCCCTTTCTCCCCGCCCTGCCTCTATGAGGGTGTGTTGTTCTACCCACCCACCACTCCTGCCTCAGCAGCTTAGTGTTCCCCTACTGTGGGTCATCAAGCCTCCACAGGACAACAGGTTTCCCCTCCCATTGATGCCAGACTCGTTACTTTTTATGTGGTTTTATTTTATTAAGTCTTGGTGGGTCTGTTTTTGGATTTGGGGTGGTTCTTGTTATTGCTGTTGTTATTATTTTGTTTTGTTTTGTTTTGAAAGAGAAAGAGAGAGCATGGATTTGAGATGGTAGGGAAGAGGAAATGAACTAGGAGGACTTGTAAGAGGAGACAAATGACATCAAAATATATTTTATGAGAAATTCAAAATTAATAAAAGATGTAATAGAAACAAAACAATAAAGTAAAGGGCAGCTAATAAAACGTATACATGGGATGGAGGAATGGTCAATTAAGCTTCTATTTCTTGCTTTCACATTCTAGAGGTTTTTGTTACCTGTAAGTTGAACTGTATGTTATAACAGATATTCAGTAAAGGCTACTAACTACATTGGATTGTGTATGTGATGGATGAGGGATAGATAGAAACATATAAACATTTTTTAATTTATAATCAGAACAGGCTAATATTGAATTAAATACATTATAATACTCTCCTGTAAATGGGAAACTATCTGTTTAAAGAGATGATAATATATAAATGGATAGATTTAAGGAACACACATGCTGACACACTGAGCAGAACAAAGCACAGGAAGTGAGAACTCATGATCTGGGTTGCAAAGCCTGGCATTATGTTGGAATCATACTGATATTTCTTCATTGTCAAAGATATGACACTTTTGTTACCTTCTGAGTGAGAATGCTGAAGACAGGATGATTAATTTTATCATGATCATACAGATTACAATTGTGGATATTTAAGTCCAGATGCCATGGGTACAGAATCCAAGATAGTATCTGCTCTATAAATACAGTAGTTTACTTTTTATTTTATTTTTTTTTAATTAGGTATTTTCTTTATTTACATGTACATTTTCCCTTTCCCATTTTCTCCTCCAAAACAAACAAACAAACAAACAAACAAACAAAAACAAGAACAAACCCCTTTTTCCTCCCCCCTCCCAATGCCTGTCCCCCCACCCTCTCCCACTTATTGGCCCTGGCATTCCCCTACACTGGGGCACAAAACCTTCATAAGGCCGAGGTCCTTTACTCCTATTGATGATTGAATTTGCAATCCTCTACTATATACCTGCTGCCAGTACATTCAATCCCACCCTGTATAGTCCTTGATTGGTGGTTGGGTCCCTGGGAGCTCTGAGGGTACTAGTTAGTAATTGTTGTTCGTCCTAAGGGGCTGCAAACCCTTCAGCTCCATAGAACCTTTCTCTAACTCCTTCATTGGGACCGTGTACTCAGTTCAATGAATGGCTGTGAGCCTCTACATCTGTATTAGTCAGGTATTGTCAGAGCCTCTTAGGAGATAGCTATATGCTTGTCCTTCCTTCCGTCTCTGCTCCATAGTTCAGCTCTGCCACCCCTTAAACTAAATGGAGAGAAACTTGAAGCAATACTTTTTATTTTTAAGAAAATATCTTTCTTGTTTTGTTTTGTGTCTTTGTACCTTTAATAATATCTTGCCTACTCTATGAAGATTTGTAGGAAATGCTAGGACAAAAATGGATCAGAGACTGAAGGAAAAGTCATCCAGAGACCACCCCAACTTGGGATCCATCCCATGTCCAGGCACCAAATCCAGACATTATTACTGATGTCATGTTGTGTTTTTAGACAGGAGCCTGGCATGGTTGTCCTCTGAGAGGCTCTACCAGCACCTGACTGAGACAGATGCAGATATGTACAGCCAACCATTGGACTGAGATTGGGGAAGATTTAGGGAAATGACTGAAGGAGCTAAGGGGGATTGCAACCCCATAGAAAGAGCAACTAACTGCATCTCTCAGGGCTCCCAGAGACTAACCCACCAAACAAAGAGCATATATGAGCTTGTCCATGGCCCCTGCTAAATATGTAGCAGAAGACTTCTGTGTCTGACCTCAGTAGGAGGAGATGTGCTTGGTCCTGTGGAGGCTTGATGTCCCAAGGAAGGGGGGATTCTAGAGGGGTGAAGTGGGAGTGGATGGAGTGGTGGTGGAGGAACACTTTAAAGGCAAAGGGGAGGGATAAGGGAGTGGAGATCTTGCAAGGGGGGACCAGAGAGGGGGACAATATTTAAAATATAATAAATAAAATAATTAATAAAGAAGAAAAAGGAAAGTGAATCACACAGTGTTTTTTTTTCTTCTTTTTTTACAATAATGCAAAAGACATAATGTGATATAGTAATCAACTGTTTCCCACAATACTTCACATTAACCATAACCTAAAATCATCTGGTTACACACTTGTGAAACTAATTCCAATGTCTTCACTTTGTTACATGTTAGTACTAATAGATTTACCATTGTATCAACTATATTATCTTTAAACTCTGGCTTTAAGACAATCAGTTCTAAAATGTGACTTTCAACCTTTTTATTTCCCATATTAATTTTTATTCTCTATTCTTTGATTTCTGCACAAAACTTCAAGGCAAAATTTCACTTTATGTGAATTCAGAGAAACATGCTTTAACATACAGGTTGGAGTATTGATTTTGATTTATTGTACGGAAAGAAAGATGTCAGGAAATTGATATTTTTATAATATTCATTATTTCTATCAATAAACTAATAGAACTTTATGAGGTGAACATCAAAGTGATGAAGTATACTTGTTTTGGATGTAGATACTTTATTCTCTTTCTACTCTGTGTGTAAGTAGCATTACTCCTCTTTTATTAGGTTTATCCACAGCAACTTGGGGATAGATTTCATCTTATGTTATATTATTTTTAATATTACAGTTTCTATTGCAAACACATCTTTTTGATATTACTGATTTTGTATTTTGAAACACTATAAATAAACATTGTTATTTTTATTCATTGAAATTTTTACACATGTATACACTGTATGTGATCATCTACACCATTCTGTCTTTTCAACCTCCTCAACCAGATCCTCAAACACATTTTTCTCACAACTATATATGCTGTTTTAAATGATTTTTTTAAACCATTGAGTTCAAATGATGCTGTTGCTATGCCCATTTTTATGTCATCCACTGTGGCATGATCCACCTATCAAAGTCAAACTCCCCTAACTCCAGAGAAGAGTGATTCTTTTTCTCTTCCAGCATCATCAACTGCCAACACTTGTCAGATATGGATGGGGTATTGCTTCAGGCTGCATATTTTAACTGGCTTGATCTTATACAGGTCTTGTTCTTAACTACAGCTCCTCTGAATTCATGTGTGCAACAGTTATCTTATACACAGAAGACAGCAGTCTTCTACACAGACATTCTTCAGCCCCTTTTGATGTTGGGCTATTGCTAGGACCTAAGGTGGAAGAGCATGCAGTGTTACTTTCTTTCATAGGAAAATTCAAATGGAAACATCCTTCATAGAAGAATAATGGAGAATCATAGGCATAAAACCTTGAACTAAAGGAAGACTATATGATGATAACTAACATATGATGAATGCTTGAATTTTATTATATCCAGACAGAAATATACATGTGAATTTCATAGCTGTTCCCAAAACCCACTCCATTTCCCCCTACTTCTAAGCTCCAGATGAGGTAATGGATGGCCAATTTTATGTCAGGATTATACTTTGGTATAATTTTTCTCCAGAATGTACACTTCTTAAAGGTTGGAGATAATCCCCTGTTTACTTGTAATCCATAATAGAATAAGAGAATATTCAGGGAAAAATGCTTGGGAAATGTTTACCTTCACTGATCATGCATCCATTTCAGCAGTACCTTCAAGAATTTTCTCATTTTCCATCACCAATGTGATTACTTATTCTGTACTTTGACAGTCAAATTGAGATTTTACTAATTTTCCCATAACTCTACCTTCAGCTGTAGGAGGTTTTGTGGTACCTTACAAAGAAATGCATAAAATATCTCCATCTTGTCTATCATTCTGAGAGGAGGATCAGCCTATTTATTTTCAAGTTTTATCTTCCTAAGTCATCTCTTTTGATTCTAATGAATTGCAGATAAATTAAGAAATAAACCAAGAAAAATCAATAAGCACAGTTTAGGCTCACTTACACATGGACTAAGTTTGGACCAATACAAATTAACATGGGCTCTGAGTAAGGGGAACTCCAAATCCATGAAGGCTTCCATAATTTTGCTTTTTTAAAAAAAGAAAAAAAAAAAACCAATAGACACATAATGAGATAACATCATTGCTACTAGATTACAGTTGGTAGTAAAGTAAGTTCGAGGGCACATAATGAGAACACATCGCTACTAGATTATAGTTGGTACAGTAAAGTAGGTTCAAGGGCACCATGAACACTATTGGCCTAATCATGAATTCAGAGGTTATTGCCATCTTGCTAGCTCAAAGTTTTTGGCACCTTTGACTCCTAGGTTGTAGATATAGTGAAAACAAAACAAAACAAAGCAACAACAACAACAAAATGAAGCAAGACAAAAGAAAAAAAATAAAAAAACAAAAGTAGAACAAAACAAAAAACCAAGCAAGCAAACAGTAAAAGCCTGCTGTGTATTGGTAAAGCAGGTCTGTTACTTCAATTCTTCTTCTAAGATCCATAGACTTGGTAGTGTAAGTATGACTAGTATCACATAACCACATAACCAGACCATTGTTTTATTTTCATAGTACTGTGAGTCAGTGAAATTGTGATAAAGATTGTCCCTATACTTCTCTTTTGAGACTAGTCTTCAACTTTAACCTAGAATGTCATGAGTTGAAGGGTTTTTTTTCTTGTTTTTATATTACTGGTTTCCTCTCTGAGAACCCCCCATCCACTCCCCCCCTGCCTCTATGTGGGTGCTCCCCCACCCACACACCCACTCACACTCCACCACCCTAGCATTCCCCTATGCTGGGACATCAATCCTTCACAGGACTAAGGGTTTCCCCTCCCTTGGATGCCAGACCAGGTCATCCTCTGCTACATATGTGGCTGTGGCTGTGGACCACTCCATGCGTAGTCTTTGGTTGGTAGTTTAGTCCCTGGGATCTCTGGAGCATGTGTTTCGTTGATATTGTTGTTCTTCCTATGGGGTTGCAAACCCCTCAGCTCCTTCATTTCTTTCTATAACTCCTCCAAGGGGACCCTGTGTTTAATTCAATTGTTGGCTGTGAGCATCTGCCTCTATTTGTCAGGCTCTGGCAGGGACTCTCAGGAGACATCAGTATCAGACTCCTGTCAACAAGCACTTCTTGGTATCCACAATAGTGTCTGATTTTGGTGGCTGCATATGAGATGGATCTCTATGTGGGGCAGTCTCTGGACAACCTTATCTTCAGTCTCTGCTCCACTCTTTGAACCCATATTTCCTTTAGACAGCAGCAATTCTGGATTAAAATTTTGAGAAGGGTGGGTGGTCCTATCTCTCAACCAGGGCTGTGCCTAACCGCTGGATATGGTCTCTACAGGTTTGCTTTCCCCTTTGTTTAGGTATTTAAGCTAATGTCATCTCCATTGATCCTGGGAGCTTCTTTCTTTCCTAGTGTCTGGGACTTTCTGTTGCCTACCACTAGTTCCCCATCCTCCATTGCTACATACCTCTGTTTAATTTCATTTCTATCTCCTCCTACACCTTATCCTGCCCCCTTTTTTCTCTCTTCCTCCCCTCTTCCTCCCAAGTCACACCTACCCTCTACCTCCTGTGATTATTTTGTTCCCCCTTCTAAGTAGGACTAAGGCATCCACACTTTGAGTTGAAGTTTCAACTACTGTGCATGGATTTAAGGATGGTAACACTGAAGACTGAACCCTTCAGACTGATGTGTAGAAGAGTCAGATCAAAGGCAGCTTAGGACTCACCCACCATCATTCACAGCTCTTAACTGAAAACAATTTGCATCAGCATGAATGAGCAAATCTGTAAGTTCAGTCTCCTGCCACCAATATGATTCAGCTGTTGAAACCATCCACTTAAAGGTCTTAATATTATGAACTTATATTAGTTTGGTACTGTATATGTCTTTACTAACTATAAGAAATGGATTTGGACAAGTGTCTTACATTTGGAAACTTCGCAAGGAGTAAAAGCAACCCAATATTAGAGCAGTGTTCACCTTATCCCTCATGGGAAACCTGAATAGATTCACTACTACTATGGCAAACTAAGAACGTATTATTGGGCTGGAGAGATTGCTTAGCAGGTAAGAGCACTGGCTGCCTTACTAAAGGACCTGGACTCAATTCCCAACACCTAAATGGCAGTTCACAACAGTCTGTTATTCCTGTTCCATTGGTCTGATACTCTTATACACACATATGCAACCAAAACACCAATATATATAAAATTAAAATAAGTAATTTTAATAAAATAGTTGACTTCTCATTTTTTGCATGGCTCCATAATTAATCTGCTTCCCAACTTTAACTAGAGATCACATTGAAAAAGACCTTGACTCTGCATCCTAATGCGTCTACCAACTTTTTACTGCTAAGTTCCCAGTTCAAATATCACCCCTTTCTAGAAGTTTATGCCTACAGTAGTGGCTTCTTTCTCCTGAATGACTCTATTTTATATATTTTCGTATACATAATGAGACTATTACTTTTTGATATATATTGATTTTATTTTCACACAAATACTTAAATATCTTCAAGGCCAATATATTTGTTAACAGGCAAATTACTACTGCCAATATCAGCTCTTGGTATGTGTTCATTCACACATATAAACACATGCATGCACAGACCCGTATGTGTATATACACATGTAGAAGAATTCCCATTTAAATAAGATAAAATAATAACATATAAGAGATAAAAGAATGGAGTCTATTGTCCAATTTCCTTGCAAGTGACATCATCCATAATACAAGCGTGTTGCAGACAGGCATTCGTGATATCATGCAAAAGTTTAACTGATCCATATTCTTA
The DNA here is from genome assembly GCA_019843815.1 of Montemys delectorum. NCBI lineage: Eukaryota > Metazoa > Chordata > Mammalia > Rodentia > Muridae > Montemys > Montemys delectorum. Next base: position 21,164 of record JADRCD010216051.1, on the reverse strand, counting down.
TGCCTATCAAGTCATAAGAAACACAATCACTACTTGAAAAGTAGAAAAGACTTTCCAGAAGTAGGGTCCCTTTCCCAAATAATTTGATGACTAGGCTTTCCACTTAGTATTTTATTTTGCTTTAAGCTTCTTAAAGACTTGTCAAACCTTATCCTTTTTAAAAATGACACCTACTTAAAGGATTTCAGAAACTTCTAGCTGGAAATTGATTTTACTTTTCTACTGCCTCAGTAGAGTCCCTACTGTTTTTCAGTCTATACTTTAGCTGAGTCGCTCTAATGTGAAACAGAGCTGCCAGATTATTGTTGGGCTAATCATCACCAGAGTTAGTGGCACAGAAATTGTGATGGTTGGTCCTGATTTTTAGCTTCATGGCAGTTGGATAAACTTAAGAATCACATCTCTGACCAGGTGTATGAGCATATTTCCAGTATAGGTTAACTGGTCAGAGAAGCCTGTCTACTGGAGTAAGCAGAACCTTGAAGACTGAAACACAATGTTATCTTCTACACTGTTTTCATTCTTTTGGCTAAGTGTGTCTATAGAGTTGTTTCTGTTGCATCAGAACTCAGCATCTCCAATTTTAAAATGTGGACTAAAAGACTACTGCAAATCCAGGAATCCTCCTAGCATGTCATACAGCACTAGAGAGGGGTTACTTAAGCATCGAGTCTCTTGGAGTCATGGGGCAGAGTTCTCTGACTCTCCAACATTTTGACAATCACTGTTGGACTACCCAACCCCTGTCTTGTAAAGCAATCTAGTAAATCTCCCTTAGTAGTATTATTCCTTCAATAAATTCTGTTTCTGTGAAGGTCCCTGACTAATAAAATCATTTGCTTTATCATATATTGAAGCATAAAGGATATAACATGCTCACTGTGACTTCATATTCCTTTGCCATACATAAGGTATATGCTATTTCTAAACCACACACAACTTGGTTTAGACATTATAACAGCCACATTCCCAGTTGCTATGTCAAAATTTTTAAGAAAACAAAGGGGAATGCCAGGAAATGGAAGTGAGAGTGGGTGGGTTAGTGAGCAGGGGGAAGGGAGATTGGATGAGGATTTTTCAGAGGGGAAATTAGGAAAGGGGATAAAATTTGAAATGTAAATAAAGAAAATAATAAAAGAAAGAAAGATAAGTTTATTTTTGACTCATGGCTTGAAAAGTGCAGTCTATCTCTCTAGCAAAGGCATCATATAGAGCCAGTTGATCATATGACATTAGAAATCAGGAAGCAAAGAGAAATGAAATATGCTGCTTCATTTCTTCACTCCTGCAACCCAGACCATTATATGTATAATCACCCTCATTTTAGATAGGTCTTGTCACTCAGTTAAATGTCTCCAGTAAGGCCCTAACTGACACTTATAGGTTTACCTCTTAAGTTCCCCTATATCCCATCTGTCTTAGGGTTTAATTGCTGTAAAGAGACACCATGACCATGGCAGCTCTGATAAAGAAAAACATTTTATTGGGCCTGGCTTATAGTTTCAGAGGTTTACTCCATTATTATTATAGCAGGAGATATGGTAATATGAAGGAATATATGGTATTGGAGAAGAAGCTCAGAGTTCTACAATTTGATCCAGAGGCAGTAAAAGGAGACTGTCACACTAGGCCTAGCTTGAGTGTTTGAGACCTCAAAGCCCACCTGAATAGTGAAAAACTTCTTCCAACAAGGCCACAACTTCTAATATTGCCTCTCTTTATAGGCTACTCAGTCAAACACACAAGTCTTTGGGAGATCATACTTATTCAAACCACCACAACATCTAAAGGATAGTCAAGATAAACAATCAAAAGGAAAATTTGTTTCTTTATTTTTATTTGAGAAATTAAGGTTAAAAGGTGGAAGAGGGATGTAACATTCCAAATTGGTAGGGTGAGATTTGAACTAAAGTTTACAAGTTCAACAGCTTCAGTGCCCTATGGTAGGTTGACACCAACTCTCATCTGATTATTAGCAAATCTCCTTTTGAGATTTTAATCTGGAGGTTGGTAGAATGCCATATTAATGTTTTACATAATACTGGAGAATAAACATATTTTACTGGAAAAGAAAAGCAAGTGTTCTTTTATCATGTGTACTCATTCTTTATACTGTATAGCTCAAAAAGCACATATCATATTTGTTCCTTATAGCTTTGCATAATATTTTATGTCATAATTATAAGATAATCATAATTTAGACTTATTAAAAGCTGACAAGTCAGAGCTGTTGATGTCTTTAGTTTCCCCCCTAGTTATCAATCCTTTCTATCATTTTACAGCAGATTTTATTCCCCTTCCTTAGGGAGAAATCATAGTCTATGAATATGTGTGTGAAAGATGCAAATGTATACATTAATGAATGTGATGCTTCTTTAAGTTATAGGATACAATTCCCTGACCACAGGTTGATGGAAGCAGAAAGTTCATGTGTTTATTGGATCACTTTTTGTAAATATCCCTTCTATAGGAGAATGAAAGAGGGCTGTGGATATTCATGAAAATGAAACAGTTATCCAAATGCAGCATTTTAGGGTGGACTGTACCCTCCTTCCTCTGTGAGAACATGGCATCAAATCACTTTTCTTGTGACCTTTTAGCTTTCCACTGATTTTATGAATGTGAATTATGGTATCAATCAGGTATGTTATGAGGGATGACATGACTAGACTAGCTCCTCTAACTGTTTGTGGATGACCTTAGACCAGGCAAGTTACCTTTACACTTCAATGGACTCAGAAAATATCAGCGGTACTTGATGAGCTGTATGTATTAACATGTTTGTGAGTTCTGGGGAATTAAAACAAAACCAAATACAATGTAGATTTATTAATTTAATTGATTTTATCCATTGAAATACATCTGTTTAAACCTTTTTTTCTATTTCCTAACATTCACCTATTAAACAAACTACTTGATAAAGAAGCCTACCTACCTCAAATCTCAAGTTGACATTATCATTTGACAGGTTCATTGTTCTTTTTCTATCTTTCCTGTATGTGAGCCACACATCTGAGCAAATATAATTAGAGATAATAAACTCAATGGTTCGTGCTCTATGCATGTAAATAAACACAGTTTAGTAAGAACTGTAATAACCTTAGAAGTGTGAACACACAGTGCTGTTGAGAGCTCTACTCAAATCTTAAATATCAATAGTACACTTTCTAGTGTTCGACACCTGTCACTTTGTCAAAATATTTGACATCTACTTGTGGTTGTGATTAATAAAAGGAAGTAACAAAGGTTTGAGAAATTAAGATAAATTAGGAAAATAATCATCCAAAAGAAAATCTTTTTATACTTCATAATAGTTTGATATAGTATAATTAAGGAAAGATGTGAACACAAAAATCAACAAATTTTCTCTTCCTTCATATACACAGGAGAACTATAAAATATCTATTATTATAATCATTTAAACAAATACCTAGGATTTTCTTTTTAAAATAATACCATAGATACAGGTCTTTCAGTACATGATACCAGGATTACTTTGAGTCATAAAAATAGCATTGGATTTGGAAAGTAAATTTTCATTCATTTGAAGTAAATTACTCCTTTAAAAAATGTTAGTGAATGGCTGTAATTTAATAGTGTTAAGGGCCCAAGCCAGAGTTGTTACTACAATGAGAGTCTATTTTTTCGTTTTTTAATTATATGTTTTATTATTCAAAGCTGTTTTAAACTTTGATATATTTTGATCGTCGTTTTCCCTCCTCCAAGTCCTTCCAGATCCTTTCCCCATAAACCTACTTTAAATTCTTTCTGAAACAAACAAACAAACAAACAAGCAAAAACCCAATACAACATTCTCCTTAGAACATGAAAATGTTGGTAAATTACTCAAGTACATGAGCGATACCATGGAGTGGCTAATAGACTCAGTGTCATTCTACTGGAGAAAACGGACTTGCTCTTCAGCTGTGTTAGGATATACAGGGCGTGCTGTAGTAGGAGAGCTGGGTTCTGATGGTGCAATATTGCTCTGGCTTCTGTTTACTACATTCCTGTGCTTTCCTTTCCCCATACTGTTGTCTCTGGTGTTGGATGGGGTCCCTGTGTGTCCTCCCAGGATGCAGGCAGAGCCGGAGGGTAACAAGTTGGGTTTCAATCCAAGATTGCAGGTGAAGGTGTGGACTGGAAGAAAGATCTGAGACATTTGCTACTGCTTCCTTCCTTTCTACCTTCCCGGTGCTCTTTGTACTTCTGACAAGTTATGGGTTGTCAGTAAGACCTGGATCTTTTGGTACAGTTTCCTCTCTTCATCATCGAGGGCACTGTGAGACGCACAGAAACTAGACTGTTGCACTTCTGCTACAGAAGGTCTGTGCAAAAATTCCTGTCAGCAGTAAGGTGTAGACATTCATACTCCTCCTCCTAGCAGCCCACAATCACAGCACTGTGGGCTTCCAAGGCCACCAAGACTGTGTTTCCCAACTCTGCTGTGCTGACTGATAACTTTCCCAGGACACTAGCAAGGACACTGCCTCTAAAGATAATTTTCCAGTTTCCAGAGAGAACTGGAATGGGGGAAACTGTGACTCTCCCAGGTAGTGAAGGGAATGGTGCATTTTCCTGTCATGCAGGCCCAGATCTGTGGACACACTCTCCTAGACCCACCCACTACTGAAATAAGCAAATTTCACACATCTTTTCTTCTTTACTTACATCTTTAACTCACCACTGTGAATTAAACTTCAACTTCTTTTCTTGGTTGGTTTTATATAGTTTTTTTTATTAGCATTCACATACTCTTGCCTTAATATACACTTTATAAGAGGTTATTATTTGCCAGACATTCGTATCATAGAACCACCAATGACACAGACATTTTGCTTGACCACATATGTTTATCTTTCTTCTACCAGGTGAACAGTAGGGATTCTACTGGAGAAAACTGACTTGATCTTTGGCTGTGTTAGGATATACAGGGCTTTCTGTAGTATGAGAGCTGGGTTCTGATGGTACGTTATTCCACTGGCTTCTGTTTATTATATTCTTGTGCTTGCATTTCCTCATCCAGTAATCTCTGGTGTGGGATGGCATGGTGGTCCCTTGGTGATCCCAACATTCAGGTTATGACTTGAGGTTGTAAGAGTTGACTGTGGTCTTGTTTTTCTTGTGTGTCTCTTTTTCATATGCATTCATTACTGAACTTCAAATTAAGAACCTAGCTAACTTTGAATTGTCAAAGCTAGCAGTCCAAAAAATTTGATGCCGAACTCATGAGCCCACATTTCAATGTCTCCTAAATTCTTATTTTAAAACTGTAGTGTGTGTGTGTGTGTGTGTGTGTGTGTGTGTGTGTGTGTGTGCTATACTTGTGAGTGCAATGCCTACTGTGGTCAAAAGAAAGTATTCAGTTCCTGAGAGTCAGTGTCATATGTGTTTGTAAGCTAAGGGTGCTGGGAACTGAACTCAGGTCCTTAGCAATAACAGCAAATACACTTAACTGCTGAGCTATATCGCCAGTCTTCTCTGTGGTTTCTTGAAGAGATTAGTTTTCCAGATTCCAGTTCCCTCAATCTTCTAATTGCTCTGTAGCATTTAGTGTGCATTTCCACCCATTCTCCAGGCTTCTGCATCACTTAGTAACTAGACAATGTCTTCCTGGAAAATGTAGATCCATAAAAATAATTCCATAATAACTAATAGATTTCAGTTACATGTGAGGATGCCAAAAGTCCTGCTAAATTTTCTTTCCCACCCTCATACATTCACCTAGTAAATGCTGAGCCTGATTCTCAGTCTGAGCACAGCATCACGCCAGGGAAAATCCCTGGATAAAATTAACTCCCTAGGAAATATTTTTTTTTCTAGAATTCTCTAACATCTTATTTTGAGATAATTCTGAATTTACAAATTGCAAATACACTACAGGTAGTTTCCTTAGTATTACATAGATATATTCTATTTTGGTTGAAAAAAAAAAAACTTTCTTCCAGGAGAATAACTTAGCATACAAGACAGCACATAGGTAAATGTGTTACAAATATAGGGAATCAAAATTTCTCATACTAAAGTGGGTAGTTTAAAAATAATTATATGAAGATAGACCAGCATCTCTGGTACAAGATCAGAGGGAGAGAGATAATCACTGCAAACCTGTGTTTAATATTAAGAATAGATTAAAGGCAATAGTAGGTAGGTAAATAGGTAAATTATATAAATACATAGATGATAGATAGATATCAATTTATCTATCATCTACCAATCTATCCATCTATCTATTCATCTATCTATCTATCTATCTATCTATCTATCTATCTATCTATCATCTATCATCTATTGATATCTGTATAGATGATGGGTAGATATATAATAAATGATTGAATGATGACAGACATTTGCATATATGTTTCAACACTTAATCCAAGCTGGTGTTGATATTTTTAGAGGTTGTATAGCTTTAGGTGGTGGGGCCTTGCTTAATAAATTTACTGTAGAACTTACAGGTCGTAGGTTGGACAGTGTACAGCTAGAGTTCTTCTGTGCTTTCTAACACCCACACTGTGTCACCATACCTACCATCTCCAGTGCAATCTATGTATGCTGTTTCTACTGCCAAACTTTTCTGGCTCTCAGGAGCCTCATCTCTAAAATCTCCCCACACCACAAATATAATAACTCTGATTGGGACTGGATGCTTTTTAAAAAAAAATTCTATGCCAAAGTACCAGAAAAAAACATTCACAGTGTAAAAGTAAATGTCAGAGAACCAAGAAGTTGTACCATACTATCAACTCATTCACACAGGCTTGCCTGGACCAAATACAATCTGGAAACCATCTCAGTCTATATAAATACAGGAGTCTTTATCTCATTATAAAATAATTGCTTCTGGTTGCATTGCCTTTAGAAATTATCAATAAAAAAATTTTCTCTGTACTATAAAAATGGCATAATGGAGAGATTCTGTGATCTCAGAGAGTCTGCAGTACATCAGTCCTTACCCTTTAGGCTTTGAGAATCTCTATTGGAAAGTCAAATGCAAAACTAGTATGTCTACCTTATATATTACTTGGTTTATCCATTTGGTGCTTGTAATAGTCTTTCTTTATTCTGTATGTTTAGTGATCTGATTATTACATGGCCAGGAAACTTTTCCTAGTCTAGTCTATTTGGTATTCTGTGCTACTTGTACCTTAAGTATCTCCTTCTTTAAGTTAGGAGAGATTTTATCTATGATTTTGTTGGAATGTTTTTGGGGCCTTTGAGCTCGGATTCTTCTCCCTCCTCTATTCCCATTTTTCTTAGTTTTGATCTTTTCATTGTATTCCTAGATGTTTTCTGTCAACATTTGATTCAACGTTTTCTTTGACTGACCTACCTGTTTCTTCTATCACATCTTCAATGCCTGATAGACTCTCTTCTTCCTTCTGTATTCTGTTGGTGAAGCATTCCTCTGTAGTTTCTGTTTGGATTCTTAAATTTTTCATTTCTAGAATATTCCCACAGTTTGTGTTTTCTATATTGATTCTATTTTCAGTTTTAGGACTTGAACAGTTTTATTCATTTCCTTGCTCTGTTTGGTGTGTGTGTGTGTGTGTGTGTGTGTGTGTGTGTGTGTGTGTGTAAGGGAAATATTTATTTTCTCCAATTTTCTGTTTTTGTTTTTTTTTCTGAATTTCATTAAGCAATTTATTCATTTCCCTATTTGAAGACTTGTAACTTCTTCATATAATTGATTTTTAAGGCCTTTTCCTTGTTCTTCAGCTATGTTTGAATATTCAGAGCCTGCTATTGTAGGATAGTTGGGCTCTAATGGGGATATATTGCCTTGAGAAAAAATTCAATAGCAGAGTTTTTTCTTTTATGATGATATCCAGTCATCTGTATTTGCTGCGATTATATGTCTAAGTGCTGATTTATGGAATTTTCTTTGGTGAGTAGGTATTTTGTTCCTTGGTTTCTCTTTCCACTTTGAATTTTTGGTGAGTGCAATGACTCTTCTCACGGTTTGCTTAGCTGGGATGTTTACAAGGAATTCCTATTGGTGTAAAAAGCTAGGGTAGTGGAATGAGTTAGGAAAGGGAAGGCTGGAAATAAAGGTATTTGTGACCTGTTGCAGATGGGATCAGAGAGTCAGAAAGATATGGGAGACCACAGCAGGCTTCCTATTACAGAGTTGGGGATGAGACTGTGAGGAATGTATTTCCGGAGCAGTAGGAGAGGCATAGCTCCATCATCAGTCTTCTTGTTGCCCCGGGAAGAGCAGTCATTGGCTTAGTAGGGGTTGCTTGATAGACTCCCAATGAATAGGAAGTGGGAGAACTGTGCGACCCACATGGGATGAGTACAAGGCAGAGCTAAGGCTCACAAAGATGTTCTGCTACAGAGCTAGTAAGGAGATTGGGGAATTGGATCTGGGATAACAGAGAAAGAAAAGAAAATTTGCAAGCAGCCTACCTTCTTTTCTCTCAGGCATGGCTTCTGGTTTAGCAGGGGATGCCTGCTGGAGTTGGTGGTTGGGATACAGTGATCAAATGGGAGGAGAAGATTAGGAGGGTATGGTGTGTGGGATCTACAAGACGAGGGTCCGAAGGCTATAACTGGTGTTCTGTTGCAGCAGTAAAAACTTGACTGGGGTGGATTTGGATTGGAGGAGAGAATGGTTCTGCTTAGCTCCTGTGTTCCTTGTGGCCACCTGGTGATGTTGTATAGTGGGATGGGTTCCTGAAAGAAAGGTTAGTGGAGATCTTCATGTTCCACTCAAGATGATGTCAGAGAGAAAAGGAAGAGTAGGGACGTTTTCCCACTACAGAGCTGGGGATAAGACTGGGGGAAAGGGTGTTGGATCTCTGGAGCAATAGGAGAGGTGTGGATCCTCCCTTAGGCTACTTGATATCCTGAGAAAAGGGGTCCTTAATTTAGCAGGAGGTGCCCGCTGGGGTTAGAGTCTTGGGTAAAGGAACAACTAGGGGAAGAACATAAAACGGGAAAGAGAGTGAGTTCCAGGACAGCCAGGGCTATACAGAGAAACCCTGTCTCAGAAAAAAAGGGGGTAGGGGGAAGAGCCATAGGATCTAGAGAAGACAGGGATGGAGTTCAGGGGACACATTGAAGGTTGCCACAGGCATTCTGCTGGAGAGGTAAGGATAAGATTGGAGGACTGAATCTGGGGAACAGAGAGTTAGGAGAAGGTTTGCAGGCAACATCAAAGGATAGAATTTATTTAGACCTACAACATGGGATGAATTTCAGGATGTACTAATATATTTAATCAACAGAGGCTCCACACCCTGGATGTCTCTATCTCTATTTTAGGACCCATATGTTTGTTTTAGGAACCATCCATCTTGAAACTCTATCAGCTCTCCTGATTTGTATCAGTTATCTATTGTGATCCTGATTAGAGTTATGTTTATGGGGAATTTTATATTTGCTCTGTATTGACTGGGTGACCTTAGAAGTATTAGCATATTCTGAGATCCCACATAAATAAGTAGAAAATAATATGCAACTTAAAGGCTCCCCTCAGGTTTAATAGGTATTTCCCATTTTGCTTGTGATTTGTAGAATCTGAACTTGTCTTATATAATATTATTTTTGGTTAGCAAAAATTGTGACAAAATAACATATTGATTCTCACATGTCTGTGTTCTTGGCTCATATATTATCTCTTCCTTCTTTCTTGTCCCCTCCCCTGGGATTGATCCTATGATCTCAAGACACATGCATGTTGTTTAGAGAGTACTTCTTTATACACTGATAGTTCCTTTTTTTAATTTTTATTGTATATTTTCATTATTTCCATTTCAAATGTTATCCCCTTTCCTAGTTTCCCCTTTGAAAACCCCTTACCCCATCCTCTATCACCCTGCTTCTATAAGGGTGTTCCCTGTTTCCCAATGTTGGCTTTCCCCTACACTAGGACATAGAGCTTTCACAGGTCCAAAGTCCTCTTCTCCCACTGACAAGGATGTCTGACAAGGTCATTCTGTGCTACATTATGCAGCTGGAGCCATGGGTTGATCCATGTGTACTCTTGGGTGGTTTAGTCCCTGGGAGTTTTTGGAGGTCTGGTTGGTTGATATTGTTGTTCCTCCTGTGAGGTTGCAAACCCCTTCAGCTTCTTCAGTCGATTCTTTTAGTCTGTTCTCTGGAGCTCATACTGAATCAAGAAAATTTATATTCTGTTTGTGTGAAAAAGAGACAGCAACTTATAAGACACATTTTAAGTTTATGTACTAGTTCTTCTTTTCCATTGTATTTGATTATTTGTAACTATGCTAAAAGTATGTGTGACATGTGTGTGTTATTATACTTTAAATATGAAGGAACTAAATCATGACACACAGAAGAAATGACTGATTAGCCACAGACAAAGCTGAAATATTAGAAAAAATGAACTGTTTCATACAACTCTTTAAATAAGAAACATTTTAACAAAGCACAAATGAACAAAGTCGATAAGAACTGAATATGAAGTGATATAGAGTGGCTTCTTTTTCCTACTGTCTTGTTTTGTCTTTTCTTCTCTTTAATTCTCTCAAATTTACAAAGCCCATGAGCTCAGTGGCTTTGAATCTTCAAATGTAGAATTTAGAGAACATTCAGTCTACTACAATGAAGGGCTCAAGAAGAATATCATGTCTAATTTCACTGACCAACAAAGATTAGACCTTACTTTTTAAATGAGGACTGGAATTAAATTTATATGTACTAGTTGAAGTGAGTGTAAGATTTTGAAAATTATGAAAGGGAAACAATAGTACTAGGCTAGTTGAAAGAACACCAGAGCTCCCATGGTCATTCGCACCCACATACTTCATTTTAGTATGTGGAGGAAGACTCTGTTAAATGTCAAGAATGTTTTCACATTCTTCCCTTATTTCTGATCTTCCACTATAACCTCTGACATAGCACAAGCTCATTGAGGATATGGATAGGCCAAGGTACAAATTTAAAGGAAATTGCCCTTAGAATTTCACAGGAAAAATTAGGAAATTGTAAAAAGACTAAAAACTGTTGAGATGGCCTCGCCATGTCAGACTTTGAGTTATTTTGTTTTTTTCTTGAGATATTTTATTATCTGTACTAAGCCAAGAATGCTACAGATCATGTACATGTTCTTAAGTCTAAATATCTAACCCACTCATACAACTGTGAGGAGAGACTTCTATTCATGAAAGACTATGACAGAATTGTAGATAGAAGTACAGACATTCCTGTTGTTTTCAGTTTAAAATTTAAAGTTCATAGTAGTTTATTTAAAGGGACAAAAGTGACTTCTTCTTCCTCATCCTCCTCTCCCTTTTTTTCCTCTTCCTCCTCTTCTATCCCTCCACCCATCTCATTTCTCTCTCTTATTCTGTTCTAGCCTCCTCTTTGCCTCTAATTCTTAACTCCAAAATCTATGTTAACTTGATCTATAATGTTTCACCTTTATGCCTATGTTTAGTTCTTCCTTTACATGAACAATATATATTCACCTCCTTGATTTGCCATTCTTAAACATTCTCTATCATTGGATAGTAAATTATACAACATTCCAGATCACACTGGTCATGTTTGACCTGCAAGTTTGCTGCCCATCACAGTGGGGGCAGAGGGAAGGTGACCTAATCAATAACTGCAGAACAAATAAATCCATCATGATTGTATAAAAGTTGCTAGTCAGTGAATTAAACTGCTTGTTTAGAGTTACCCTTGAAAACATGAAACACTCTTCTGAGATTCATATCTGACCTGATTCTATTGTTTTACCTAATGACACTTTCAATATTAGAACTACAACATGACTTAACAACCTAACTCTGGGTATATTTCCAAAACTAATGAGATCCCTATGTTGGACATACATTTTGACCCGTGTTCACTATAGCACTATGCTTAATAACTAAGACAGGAAATCAACTATGAATGTCAAGTCTATAAGAATGGAGTGAAACAAAATTCCCTCTCTCTCTCTCTCTCTCTCTCTCTCTCTCTCTCTCTCTCTCTGTCATACACACACACACACACACACACACACACACACACACACACACTGAACACATATCCAAATGAAATATTTTTAGAGATTCATGTATAAATTTAGGGAATGTTACATCATATGCAACAAGCCAGAAACAGAAAGAAAAATGCCACATCATTTTACCTTTGTGTGGACTCTAAAAGAGTGGAACACATAGACATAAATAACTTAATGGCCATAGAGAAATATGGCAGAGAGGGGTTGGGGAGACATGGAACAAAATGTAGGAAAGATGAATTAGCTCAATATATATAATATTTAATGTGGTAACTATACTAATATTTTACATGTTGAGATATCTATATTCCTCATATAAAATCATGATAAGCATCTGAGAGAACATATACACTAATTATCTTAATTTAGCCAGTAGATTGTGTCTATATCGAAAGTTCATGCTGTATGTCAGTATGTTAGGAATGCATTCAATTACTTGTCAATTAGAAAAGAACTGTAAAATGAAAACAGTGAGAAAGGAATTATGTCAGGAAAGAGGGCTATAAATATCATATCTAAAAATTTCAGAAAATGAATTTTTTAAGACAAGTAGATCAGAAAATTAGATGAGATTTAAGTTTCTCCAGTGAAAGTTCTGCTGCTTCTTGAACCAAGCCTCACAAAAGCAATTATCATATAATTTGTTGATTTTGATCCCAAGTGAATGTTTGCCAAACACTCCCCATTACAGATATCTTGTGCATTAAATATTTATGCCCAAGCTGTTTCATGGAAATCTTGAGTCTATACTTTGCTTTTAGCATTAATTTATTTCTAAATTTTTTAATGCAATGTAATTATCTGAATTGCTCTTAGAATATAATCACTTGTTATATATTTGAATAGTTAATCATGGCTTTGTGGAAATGTGACTGGCTTATAATCATCTACATGTCTGTCATGTTCTTTTTGGCTAGAAAAGTATGATTGAGTTATGTCTGTTTAGAAGGAAGCACATGAGTAGTGACTGAAATCAAGAATGAAAATATAAGGTTTTAGAAATGCCTTTTGTAACTATTTATATCAACGTAAATGGTTAATTAGCACGTTGGAGGGAGACAAGATTTTACATAACCTTGACCCGGGTTAGTGAAATGGCTCAGCGTTGATGTCTGTGTGCAGACAATTGCCACATTAGATGATAGTGTCTGGGAAACTCCCCTATACTTTCCATACATTTTTACATTTTTAAAGATAGGCCACAGGTTACACTAGGCTCACTCACATTTGTGGCTCCAATTTTCCCATTTGCATGAAGACTTCTGATTTACAAAGACTGTTTATTGCACAGTTCTTTCTTCCTGAATTTTCACAAGGCATGGTGACATTACATCTATTTTACACCTTATGGAATGAAGTTCAAATGAGGTTATACTTTGGCTGAAAGCTAACAATTTCTAACCTTTATAGGCAGAACTGCTATCCTGTATCTATCTCCTTTCATTTTTGACCTTATTTTAAAAAATGACCCTTTTGTTTCTGACCCCTTTGAACACTGTAATTTATCTGCACTCAATCAGGTGATCTGTGATTCTTTCCTCTTTCAGAGTTCGACTTCAGAGTGTCCTTTGACATGTTCAAGTTCAATCAGAAGTTTGACCATGTCTAGGAACAAGTCTTCAATGACTTTGCCTTCTTGATCTTTAAGAAATGTAGGAGGGAGCGCTGAATGACAGCTGAGCTTTTTTCCTTTGCCCAGGTGTCAGTCTCACTGTTGCTTGTGTTTTATTCCTTGGATATGCTGACAAGGGAAAAACAAAACCCTCAAAGATGGGTGTGTCTTACGTGACACATTTCTTGCTGTATCAGTATTCCTGAAGGGGGCTGGGAGAGTATAGCTTAGGAAATGTCTTACCTAACCAGCAGGTAACAGCTACTTCTGATCACAAAGACAGTAAGGACGATTTCTATTCCTTTTCTATATTTTTCTCTATGCTAAGAAATACACTAAGCAATTTTATAGCCACAAATCCATTTAAGTTTCTAAAATGCTTTATCAATAAAGATATCATTTGCTGTTTATTAAAGATAACATATATCAAGGATAGAGAGAGGAAGGCTAAACTGAGATTGAGTTCAGGTACAAGTCTTTATCATGCCCAGGGTGGGCCTGATGAAGGCTCATTCAGTAAGTTTGAAATCATTGATACATCCACATTTTCTCATATCTCCAATTAGACTTCACTTGTCAATCTACTATTTGGCTTGTCTTAGTTTTAGTCCCCACTGTTGTCATACAACACCATGACAAAAGCACCTTGGGGAGGAATAGGTCTATTTCAACTTCTGATTTCATAGCACATTCCATGATGGAGAAAACTCAGAGCAGGAACTATCACCATGAAAGTAGATGTACATGCTGATGCAGAGACCACAGAAGAGAGCTGCTTGCTGGCTTGCTCCCCAGGCTGGTTCAGCCTGATTTCTTATAGCACCCAGGATCCCCAGTCCAGAGATAGTACTAACTTAAGTGAGCTTGGTTTTCCAGCGTCAATCACCAATCAAGAAAATGCACTGCAGGTTTGCCTAGAGGCCAGGCTGGTGGGGTTATTTTCTCAGTTGAGGTTCTCTCTATCCTAATGACTCTTACTTTCTGTCAAGCTGATATAAAACCAGACAGCACAGTTTTGGATACAAGAATGCTACCTTATTATTTTTAATTCTGCAAAAGGAGAAATATTTATGCTGAAAGAAATCTGCTGACTTTCTAAATTACCATGACCCAAAAAGAAAACCAATAGCATTGTAGCTTACTCTACTCTTCAGGCAGAGAATTCCAGCCTTCAGGAAAATGCAGTTTCTATTGAAGGATGTGTTGGGGACAGTCTATTGTCTCCACCCTGCCTTTAAGTGTTCTCTAGTACACATTTGTTCTGCATGCCATGAAAGCATGTTGATAACTTTGGAAACTTCATTATCTACTTTAGGTTCCTTGGGGAAGTTTCTCTCAGCCTTACTGGGGAAGCTTGAAATAAACATGAAAACAAACTCCCACCTCTGAAACTATGACCTTAGAGTTTGCTACTGGGAAAACCATCAATGAGGTAATAAACTTACATTTTTGAAGTTTCCATAGTCTATACTCATTACAGGCTAATTAAATTCCTCAGTTTCTTCTTACTGACCCTTCCTACTTTCCAGAGTGATCATTTCTGACCTTGCCTCTGAAGGAAAGCAGATAAATACTCTGATTACTTGCTTTGTCTCCGTGAAATCCCCACCCAGTAATTAATGCTTAGGACAACTGCATGTAGGAAAATGGTGTCTAAGGCAATATTTGCTTGTTTGGCTATTCTGTGGACTTTTAAGACCACGTCTTTTCTCAAAAAGCCTCAGGGCACATGTACAATGAAGAAGTCGGCTAATTAAGATGCAGCTGCTACATCAATAAAACATCAGATGAAAACAGCAGAAGACACGGGCATGTGAAGGTCCCACTGTTTTGTCAAATCGGAATTTTAACAGTTTTAAATTTCTTTCCTTAATAGGTTTGTGATATTCCCTGAGATATATAATTGAGGTTAGGATAATAACTACTCAGGTCCTCTGTAAAAGCAGCACTGATTTCAGAGAAGCCAGAGTAGATGTCACAGCTTATGGTTAGAATTTTATGGATGAAACTGAGGAAATAGGAAACTGGATACCCCAAGGTCTAAGAGAAAGGATGCTTTTGGCCTGTTAACTTTATGTTAACATAAAGAAACTTGGATTTCTCCATAGCGGTAGGCAAAACCTGTGTGCTCATGTTCCAGAGGATCAAAGCATGTGATCCTAGTCGATATAAATGACCCTTTCTGCACCTAAACTTCTGTCAAACCCTGAGCCAACTATGTCTGACTTCTTCATACAACCTTGGATGGGAGTTGGTTACAATATACAGTATTTTATTGTTGTTGTTCATTTGTTTGGGTTTTTTGTTTTGTTTCTTTTGGAAAGGTTGTTAACTCAAGCTGATCTTAAATTACCTGTATAACCAAGGGTAACCTTGAAATTATTGTCACTTTAAAATAGTGATCATTTATTTATGAATATCTATAATATTATCTGTACTTGGAGTATTCAATCTCTATTACATTGAAGGGCATTTCTTCAGTATCCCCTTTCTCAGATTTTTTTAAAATCATGATGGAATATTGAAATCTGTCCAAATAATTTTTCTGCATCTATTGAACTTACAAATCATGTTTCTTTATTAAAAATCATATATATGAAATTATTTGTTTACATGATATGTCCTAGGAAAAAAATCTACTTGAACATCAGATGCTCTCCTTTGAATGTGCTACGCAATCAGTTGCATTTGCGTCAGGGTCGTTGAACTGTAATATTAATCCTATAATTTCCTTATATGGTTTGACTTGCTTACAGCACTAGATTCACAAAAATGAGTTTTAAAGTTGGTCATCCTTAAATGTTAGAAGTTTGAGAAGTACAGAGTCTGATCT
>JADRCD010216049.1:35055-53624 GCA_019843815.1 Montemys delectorum | reverse complement strand
TGTGTATATAGTGTGCTTTTGTGTGTGTTGTATGTGTGCTGTGTGTATGTATGTGTGTGTGCTGTACATGTGTGGATGGTGTGTGTAATGTCTTTACTTATTGAGGCAGGGTTTCTGGTAAATGCTCATTAATCCTAGCTAGTCTACTGTGCCCCTTGGGAATTCTGATGATTTTATCTTCACTTCGAAGACTGGGATTACAGGGGCTACTGTCAGTGCAAAAACACAGCTCTCACCTAGAGATAAGCAAGCATGGCTGGGGAATGCAGATTTGGGTTATCCCAGACTCCATGTTCCAATGAGGTAGCAATTTCCTGAGCCTTTTAGTAACTGAACAAGGAAAAGTCATAAACTAAGGCACTTTTCAATACATTGCTGAGTGCATCAGGTAGGCAGGTTAAAGCAAGATAAGAACTTGCTAAGTAAGGCCTTTGATGCTGTGTGACAGCACTCATAGCTCTTTTAGTGGTGGAAAACAAGGGAATTGTTAATATATCCCAAAAGACATTTTATCGGTTGAATTGTTGGGTCTGGGAAAAGCAGGGAGGGAGCACAGAATACCTATTTACCAGGCTGAAGATAATCATCATAAATTGTGATCAGGCTCTGGGCCCCACAACATTCCAACCCATGCAATGGCAAAGTTTTAATCTATCATTCATTCTTGGTAGACACTTCTTTCCAGGAATTCTTGTACACACTACTAAATCTGCCTGATTTTTGTGTGGGTTCTGGAAATGCCCAGTCTCATGAGTATCCCTGTCAATGGCTTCCACGATCTCTTGTTAAAGTCACACACTTGCTTTATCAAAGATTTCTTCGGACTCACTTCTTCCAGTTAGGCCCCAACTCCCCAAGATGCCATAGGATTCCTAAACAGTGCCACTGATTGGGGACAAGTGTCATAATGAGCCTGTGGAGAATGCTCTATAGTCAGCCTGCTGAGTTTCCTGTCCCTCAACTCTCTATTCTGTTTATTCTTTCTCAGTTCCCTTTGATCCTTACCCTATCTTGCCCCTCTACCACAATCCTGACAGCACCCCAAACATATGACATTACTCATTATTTCTCAAGCTGGGTTGCTCAGTCAAGACTAAGAATCAGACAAAACACATGTATGAGAAATGCATATTCTTATTGCTGCGATGCAAGCTATTTATTCCAATTTAATTAGTGTGAAGATGGTATATCAAAAAGTGAAAATAATTTAGATCATAACAACAAATATGATCATATTAGTGAGACCCAAAAGGATACTAACAAATATATTTACCTTCTAATGCACACACACACACACACACACACACACACACACACACACACTCAAAATTTAAAGAGAGACAAGTCTCAATTTTTAAATTATGGAGATAACAATGGTAGATACATTTTCAAACAGGACTAAAGCGTTATCATAACTTTGTTACCTCTTTTATGTTGAGATACACTTTTTAAAAACATCAGGTGTATTTAGCAGAAAGTTCACATTCCACACAATACATTCTATATTAATATTTCAAGTCTAGAAAGCAAATTGACAATCCCAAGGAAACTCGACATTTCTCTTAGAAACAGGACACGTGAAAGCCCTCTGGTAAGGTCAGAACCACCTGGCTGACCTTGGGCAGCCACATCCTCTCCTCTGCTCTCTGCCCAGAGGTGAGTGTTTGGTTCATTTTCTTTTTTCACTTGTCATTTAAAGAGTAGAAACTGTGGTACAGTCTGTGGTGTCCATGTTGGAGTCGCACAACCGACTCGTGGGGAGACTCATCTATTGGTAAGCTCAGCAGTGTGCTCAGAGGTATGCTACTGAACTCAAAGGTTGTGTTCCCTCTCAGAAATAGTAATTAGATCTTAATACTTCTGTCTCAAAGTTAGGTCATGTTTGATGTCTTATCCTGGGCAAAACTTGACTAGATTCCATTCGCCGTTATTTTGAAAATGAGTACATTTAGCTTTCTGAAGCTGAGATTGTGCAGGTGACAAAGCAAATACAAACTCAGAGTTAGCACCTTTGGAAGCAGCATCCCAACTCATTTGGTATGTGAGATGAGATAATCAGGATACCCAAGAGAGAAAAACAAGCGACAGTTCCAAAGCCTCGAATCTACAAGTGATAATTATCCAGCTCTGATTTTTTCACTCTGGGGCGAAAATAAACTCAGTTCTTCTGTACTTCCCCTTAACCTGGCATATGTTGAACTGCTAGTCTTGCTCAGGGGGACTTTTCCGCCCTGAGGTCACATTTTGTGCCTCCTTAAGTATCTGTATTGTTAGGTTTCTTTTGTTTCATTGTTTGAGATGAAAATGAAGATCTTCAGCAAGTACCCAAGTGTGCTGAACAAAAAATAAATAAATAAGTCAGTGATGTTCCTGGTGGCCTGCTTGAGTGTCCCAAATCTTCTCGGCCAGTGGAGTCATTCATTAGGTGCTGCTGGATCAAAAGTAACAAGTTTTTGCCAAAGTCTTTAGCCTAGCACCTCCCCTTAGCTCTTGTGGATTAACTCTGCTGTGCCTGGATTAACCCCTCTGAATCCTGTTATTGTTTCTCTTCATTACACTTATCCCCATGTCCTCTGTTGTCTTTGCTCTCATAGGCAGGAACACAGCAAAGAGCTTAAGCCACACTAAGCTTCTACAGTTGGGAGCATCTATTTGGGATTCTTTGACATTTGTCCCTATTCAGTGTAAACATTCACTTTGAATCCAATAACCTTGTCAATAGAAATCATTAACACTAAGTCCGGAGTAGGCCCCATAAGCAAAAGCCAGGCATGCCACATCTATTGTTCAAAAACTAAAGTCAGAAACAACCTAATGGTCTGTTGACCCCAGTAGGAAAGATGCTAGCATCCAAGAACCACATCCGTTTTCATATTATGAATTTCAAGCCCGTGACATATGTCCTTAGAGGTTATCAAACGGAGATACTCGTAATGCACTTGCTCGCTCTCTTCTACTTTATGCCAAATCTTTTAAACAGGCTGGGATGCTGCATGTGTTTAGCATAAATGCGTTGCCAGGGCAATGGATTGAAGGAGGCAAAGTAAACATAATTTTATGCTAGCTGTGGATAGAAATAATTTCATCCTGATCTCCACTTACCATTTCACTTGACACATTTGATTCTGATTCTGACATTGTCTCCAAGGAGACTTGACATTGATTAGAAAGGCCACAGACAAAAGCCACTGAGCTAAATTCCAGGGAAGGACAAGAATGATACTGTTTTTCTTAGAAGTGGCAAGACAAAGAATCGATACTGTGAGCATTGTATGATGTCATAACTTGGCTTTCTTAGCTGCCCTACCAGCAATCAACGGTTGGAGAGGATCCAAGGCAAGTCTCCTGGCCTCATTGCACAAACCTGGGTCTTATATTTGCAATGGAAGTTGCATTTTGACATGTTAGGAATGCCTCAGAAAAAAAATCAGTCATCTTGTCATGATTATGTGAAAATACGTGTAATGCTGAAATGCTGAGGTCTGGCATTATTTGTGGTTTCCCCGTGTTCGGAAACTTCTCCCTGCAAGAGTGTGGACTACCCAAAGCCTTTACCTCATCACTAGGGATGATACTCAGATGCCAGGTGCTGAGGGTTAGGGCCAGGTGGTTTTTCAAGATAGGAAGAGATCCCCATGCCTAACCTCTGCTTTAATACATGATCCCGAAGAAAAATCTTGTCTTGGTGCTCTTTTCCACAGCACAAAAATTAATCTGTCTGAATGGTTTGTTTCGTTTTGAATTTGTTATTTTTATCAGAGGGTGTTGAGTGTTTGAGTGTGAGGAGAGGGCCTGCCACATCTTTTCAAGAGTCTCTTCCCCTTTATTAAAAAATCCTGAAGAGTATCAGTCAGGGAAAACAGAAAATACACGTGATAGCAGGGACTTGAGGGAGCCAGTTCCAGTTGGGGAACCCTGCCTTTTTATTATGTAATGGATCAGCTTGGAGTCACCAGAGAATGCCTGGTTTTTACTTCAAATCTCAGTGGCCCCTGTTTTGAAGGTAGTTATAGCCAGAAGCACACGATGAGGGAGATATAAAGTTGGCATCCCCATTAATACTGCTGGGATGGAATACTGGATCTGCACATTGTTGCCAAATGTAAAGCTGTACATCTTAACCCTGAGCCAATTTTGAGACGCCATCTCTCTCTTGCAGGGTAGGAGTGAAAGAGATTAAGGTTCTAGACCTTACAACAGAAAACAAGTTATAGACTGAATTGTAAATTGGGGCCTTATTTTGAAATGAAAATATAGCATCAACTCTAGAAACTAATCCATACTAACGTAAGGTCAAAAGTAGGCACTGAATTTACATTTAAGTAAAATATACCAGGAGATGTAATTACAAATAAAGCAAATTAGATACTTTGAGTATCTATCTCCAAGCTTCTGTTAAGAATGATAAACTAGTGTGGAAAACTACTAACTAGTCCACAAATTAATGTGAGTTTATTTGTCAAATAATAATTTAAATGTAAAAAGACTCAAGATCTACCACTCTTTGAGTCTAATTTAGGTGTGTCAGCATATCTGGAAAATGTTACATAAATTCTTTGTGCACATTGTTCCTGACTTTAATATTTGCTTCTGCTTCAAGCCTTCCTATTTTAGCACATTCTATAGGTCTAATATTTATCACCTTCAATTTTTCCCATCTCAGATGTATAGATTTGAACAACTCCCCCCCACCTCCGGTCTCAAATTACTTAGTGGTAAAATATGTGGAAAATAGTGTGGATCCCTAAAATTATTATGAAAATATTATGATTGTCTATTGAAAACTGTTTAACAAGGTGTGTACAAAAATAAGTATCTGGCAGATGCTAGCCATGTTTGAATGTCAAATTTAAAAGTATTTATTCATTTTCCTGTCATTGAATTCAATGCTAACCTCTTGCTCTGAATTCATTGATCTATGAAGTATTCATTATCAACTTAAATTACACTTGTAAATTATGGTTGGCCCCCCAAATGGAAAGCTACTGTAGAGTACTTTAGATGCCTTGATTTCATATGAATCTGTTTTCTACCCCTCATTGTATCTTTGTCATATCCTGAAATGAGGCAAAAATTTCTTCTTAACAAGACATTCTACTGGATTTTCACACTGCATCTTTAAATATATGTGATATTTAAAGTGAGAAACTGCCCCAGGTTAAGTATACCATCTCTGTCATACACACACACACACACACACACACACACACACACACACGTAGGTACCTGCTCAGCTCAGATGAACACTTTGTTTTATTTACTGACTGAATTAGGTAATTAGGCCGTATATTTGAATGGGCCACACAAAATGGTTTACTGTCCCAGCTGTGCAGGGGTAATGTTAAATACGGGAGAAACATATATTTTCAGTGTTTAGTTAACTAAAGCCCAAGTAATGCATAACCACCCACACCAGGAAGCCTCTGAACACATAGACAAATCTTGGGAGATGTACAGCATCTTATAGATTGATTATCCCTGCCCTCTATATTTCTGGTGCTGTTGCATACAGATCATTAGGCAGAAATGGCTCTTATTTCAGACCCATGTAAATCTTTCAATGGGACGCTGAAGCAGTCTGCTTAAAAATGTTATACTACAATAGTTAATGGGATTACCTTCTAAGCTATGAAGTGAGGGATAAATTATTTGGGGAAATCTAATCAATGATGCTATAAAAATTAATTGCAAAAGCCTGGGCTCATTTAACTTCTGTTCTATAAAAATGGTCAATGAAGAAAAACACTGTCAATGCCAGTGTGGGGTAAATCTGTCAGGTGTCGAACAGCAAATACCACAGTGTCCAGCAACTCACAGGGCCTAGCTCTGGACTACTAGCAGGGAAAGCTACAAATGGGGACAATCTTGTATGACATGAACCCAACGATGTTTTTGTTGGACTTTTGTTATGGTTTGAAGCCGAAGTGACCAGGGCAGCTCATTTCTTGTGCTTCTCAGTGCCGGCTATGGTGGCATTTTTTTGTAGGCTATAAGACACTTAAGGAGATGAAGCCCAGATGGTGGATGTGAGACATTAGGGTCAACCTTTGAAGGTGATTCGTGTCTGTAGTTCTAGCCCTCCCATCAAGAGGAGACACATTCAGACAGTGACAGATGGGGTCACTCTGCCATGGCAGACTGAGAACTTTGATGGAATGATCCAGAACACACCTCTTCTCGGTTAGGTCGTGTCTGTCCCCGAGAGGTAAAACATTATAAATATCATGGCTTCGTATTCTCCCTGAACATCACATTTATTACTGATTGCTTTTCTTTTCAAATTTTTAAAAATGTTTTATTTAATGCATACTACTGTTCTGCCTGCTTGTATGCTGTGTGTGAGAGTGTCAGATCTCCTGGAACTGGATTTATACACAGCTGTGAACTACCTTATAGGTGATGGGTATTAAACCCAGGTCCTTTGGAAGAACAGCTAGTGCTCCTAACCACTGAGTCATTTCTCCAGCCCCCATGACTGCTATTCTTGATTGTCACCTTGACCATTTCAAGAATCAACTAACACACAAATGGCTGGGTACACCTGTTCGGGATTTTGCTTGATTGAATCATTTGAGATGGGAAGACCCACTTTCAACCTGGATCTTTTGAGATGGGAAGATTAACCTTAAGTCTGGGCCATACTTTCTGGTAGCAGCTTTTAAGAGGACATGGAAGAGGGAAGTGCCTACTCTTTGCTTGCTTGCCTTCACTTTCTCTGACAAGTTCATTCGCTCACTGGCATTGGAGCGTACTTCTTCAGAAAGGCCTCCTAAGACATCCAGTCTTGTGGACTGAACAGCTATTAGATTCTTGAACTTTCTATCTCAAGGGAGATAGCCATTGTTGGAATAGTCAGACAGTAACCTGAGAGCTGTGTGTATGTGTGTTCATTCTATGAGTTCTGTTTCTCTAGAGAACCCTAGCTAATAGTATTTTAGTAGAATCTTCCAGAAATAGTAATTGTCTTACTATTTCTTAAATAGTCAGGATTTCTACTCTTGGACAACACATCATGACCAAGAAGCAAGTTGGGGAGGAAAGGGTTTATTCAGCTTACACTTCCACATTGCTGTTCATCACCAAAGGAAGTCAGGACTGGAACTAAGCAGGTCAGGAAGCAGGAGATGATGCAGATGCCATGGAGGGATGCTCCTTGCTGGCTTGCTTCCCCTGGCTTGCTCAGCCTGCTCTCTTATAGAACAAAAGACTTCCAGCCCAGAGATGGCACCACCCACAAGGGGCCCTCCCCTCTTGATCACTAATTGAGAAAATGCCTTACAGCTGGATCTCATGGAGGCATTTTCTCAACTGAAGCTCCTTTCTCTGTGATAACTCCAGCTAGTGTCAAGTTGACACAAAACCAGCCAGTACAATTGACCCCTTGTCAACTTGATACACAAACACATCACTATTAAGCCTCAACCCTTACTTTCTTATTCATTCCCAAGATCTAAATAACTTTAAAAGTCCCATAGTCTTTACATATTAAAAGTTCAATCCCTTTAAAATGTTCAATCTCTTTTAAAATTCAAAGTCTTTTAAAAAATTCAAAGTCTCTTAACTGTGGGCTCCACTAAAATACTTTCTTACTTCAAGAGGGAAAAATATCAGGGCACAGTCACTATCAAAAGCAAAATTAAACTCCAACCATCCAACGTCTGGGATCCACTCAAGATCTTTTAGCCTCCCAGAAGGGCGTGGGTCACTTCTCCAGCTCTGCCCTTTGTAGCACACACCTTGTCGTCTAGGCTCCAGTTGCCTGTAGTCCACTGCTGCTGCTGTTCTTGGTGGTCATCTCATGGCATCTCCAAAACACTGCTGTCTTCCTGTAGAGAGCCACACCCAAGCCGGCAGCCTCCATTACAAGATGGCGCCGGCAGCCGGTTTCTTCTCCCCTTAACACGTAGTGTGCGCATGTGCCTAGGGCCAGAGTGCGCTAAGTCTCAGCCCATCTGCGCATGTGCTAGGGCCAAAAACGCCAAGTCACAGCCTATCCTGAGGTGTCTCATGAGGTAATGAGCAAACAGCCAATCAGAGATGAGCATGCTGCTCCAGGGCATATATAAGCAGTGCTTTTGGGGGTGTGGGGGGTCGCCCTCTGGAAGATGGAATAAAGTATGGCTGCAGAAGGATCTTGGCTGTCGTCTGTGTGTCTGTCCTGCGCGCACGACATCTTCCACTATAACTAGGCTTCACCAATAGCCTCTTGTAGGCTTTCTTTACAGTGCCAAGCCTCAACTCCTTTGCATGACCCCTTCAGAACCTAAGCCATCAAATGCAATTGAGACTGCACCTTCACCAATGGCATTCTATGGCCTCTGACAGTGCCAAGCCTCAGCTGTTCTTCAGGACCCTTTCATGCCTTCAAACCAGTACTACCTGATTGACTCTTACACATTATCAAGTCCTGCTGCAGCACGAGGTATAACCTTGTCTATCTCTGGAACACAACCTCTTTGTGCTCTCAAAAAACAATTCCCAGAAGATGTCACCTCAATGATGCTGGTCTCTTCTTAATCATTGCTAATTTCTTAGCTCCAGCTAACCAGCATCAATAGTCCCAGTAGTGCAAGGTTCTCTCTTTAGTAGTTCTGGTATCTTGTTAATCACAGCTGATTCTTCAGCCCCAGCTAACCAAAACCACAGAATCTTCACATTGAAAACAGCAATGACCCTGATAAGAGTCTTTATAATTCCCTCTGAAATTTCACAAGCCAGGCCTCCATCTTCTGCACTGTTCTCAACATTATCTTCCAAGCTCCTACAGAACATCCCACAGAGCTCTTGACATCCCAATGGCTCTTCTAGCTCAAAGTTCCAAAGTCCTTCCACAGTCCTTCCCAAAACACGGTCAAGTTGTCACAGGAATATCCCACTCCTGGTACCAATTTGTCTTAGTTAGGGTTTCTATTCTTGGACAAAACATCATGACCAAGAAACAAGTTGGGGAGGAAAGGCTTTATTCAGCTTACACTTCCACATTGCTGTTCAACACCAAAGAAAGTCAGGACTGGAACTAAGAAAGTCAGGAAACAGAAGCTAATGCAGAGGTCATGAGGGATGTTACTGGCTTGCTTCCCCTGGTTTGCTCAGCTTGCTTTCTTATAGAACCCAAGACTACCAGCCCAGAGATGGCACCACCCACAAGGGGCTCTCTCTCTTTGATCATTAATTGAGAAAATGCCTTACAGAAGAATCTCATGGAGGCATTTTTCTCAACTGAAGTTCCTTTCTCTTTGATAACTTCAGCTAGTGTCAAGTTGACACAACACCAGCCAGTACTGTAATGATGAAGGGTTTCTATGTAGACTTGAATATGGTGAACTATATTCTCTCATCAGCACCTAACTCAGCTTTTGCTATCATCTACATCCAGTTTTCTGTCTTTTGTCTGGCAATCAATCACTGTGAGTTTTAAAGGTCTATAAAGTAAGTCTCAAATATATATATATATATATATATATATATATATATATATTTTATATTATAATGTAACTATGTACTGAATTTAAGTTGGAATATAATATTTATTCTTCCTTATTGGAAATGTTATGTAAAATCAAATATGCAAATTCAAGGTGTGCATTCTCTGAATTACAACAGAAGTTCCCCTGTGTCAGCTGGTACCCTCCATGCTAAAAAATACTGTGTCTCTGAGAAGTGACCAGAAGAATTGCTCTGGGTTGTATCTAGATATATGGGTTTTTACCCCCTCAGAGCACTTTATATATGCTAGCATACTGAATCCTCAGAAACGGTCTATAAGATAAACACTCTTATATCCCCATCTTATAAATGAAGAGACTAAAAAGGCAAAGATGTTCCATGATAAAGGCAAAATTTAACCCAGTAAACCTTTAGCCCATGACAGGTTTGATATTCAGAGATCCATTTGGAAATATTTTCAGGAAACAGATGATGTAGACTCTTACAAACTAGTATAAAGTATTCAGACTTTCTTTTGTTTAGGGCACATGCTCCCTTTGTGCTGCAGAAGGGCACTGACCTGTGTAGCTGTTTGGAGATGGATAGGAAGTTTAGAGGAACTGCAGCTAAGGTATTTCCATCCAATTCTGGCTACAAGCATTTCTCAAATAAGGGTGGTCTCTTGTACAAGGAAGCAACCCTTCTTGATGCCCCGTCCTTGTGGCCAGAGTGTCTTTGGTACTTGTGTGGATGGCCCATCATTGTGTCATCGCAGTGGGAGTGCCTTTGGTACTTGTGTGGATACCCCATCATTGTGTCATCGCAGTGGGAGTGCCTTTGGTACTTGTGTGGATGGCCCATCATTGTGTCATCGCAGTGGGAGTGCCTTTGGTACTTGTGTGGATGGCCCATCATTGTGTCATCGCAGTGGGAGTGCCTTTGGTACTTGTGTGGACCTGGCAGTGTGCTTTGGGCAGCATGTCATCTCACCAACACTAGCTGAGGTCTGAATTAAATGCATTAGCTTCACAGTTCACTTAGAGCTGCCACAGCTCCCAGCCTGCAATCTGACCTGAGGAATGCTTTACATGAGTGATGCCACACTTCTGGGGCTGTCATTCCAAACACCACTCACTCCAGAATAGTATCAGCAGTATCCTTATCTACCCAAAACCTCTGTCCAGGTCATAGCAAGTATTTGCTGATGTCACATCGATCACCTCTCTGTTCTCCCTTCCCCAAACATCTCTTTTCAATTGCCACACTGTGTGAATGACTTTTATGTAATTTTAAATTAAATTTAAATTAATGTTAGTAATAGTATAAAATATGAATAATTTATTATTATGCTTTCTCTTATTTCTACATTTTTATTTTTAGGGTTTCCACTCTGCATTTTGACATCTCCCCTGTGATTTAAAACAGTAAATATTGAGGAGGGTATACTCACTATACATTATACACTGAGTAAAAAGATATAGTGAATATGTACAAGGAATATTTAAAAATAGAAACAAAAAATAAAAATAGTAATTAAAAAATAGTTAACCCATTTCACATGCTATTTCTAAGCAGCACAGACAATTTGGACACATTCTTTTGAAAGAAAACTACTGTCTGTGTGTGTGCACATGTACATGTGAGTGTGTGTGTGCATTTGTGTTTGTGAGTGTGTGTGCATGTGAGTATGTGCACATGTGCTTGTGAGTGTGTGCACATGTGCATGTGAGTGTGTGTACATGTGCATGTGAGTTTGTGTATGTGTGTGCACATGTAAGTGAGTGTGTGTGTGTGTGTGTGTGTGTGTGTATTGATTGTTCTTTCCTGGACCTGTAGTCTGCTTCCTGAACTGCTGATCTCATGCATCACTCCCCTTCAGGTAGACATAGATGACCTTCCCACATATTAGCCATTAATCATTCAGCAACATAGCTCAGGAATACTGCTTGAAAAATGAGTTTATCCCAAAGTTTTTCTACATTATCACGTTTTAATTGAATTTAAGTCACATTGTTTAGACAACTCTTCTTTTAGTAATTCTATTTATTTTTAATTTATGCTCTTCTGAAGGACAATTTTTAAAAGCAACATTCAAGAAGGAAAGTTGTTTATTACATTTTCTGAACTAAACTGCCATTGTAGACTCCAGGCTATGACTGCTTCTTAGGATGGTCCTGACTTCTGCTGTATACCTGCTGCACATGATGCCATCCCACAGAGGAAGCATGGGGAACCTGCTCCCACCTCGGTCCAGGTCATGGAGGAAATGATCCAAGGAGGAGAGTAAGAACAACATTTCAGGGTTATAGACATACTTTTAATTTATTAATGCATATACTTTTTAAATATCAGAAGTGAAGCAAACTGGAAGGTTCAAATCCATGGGAGATTCTTTTGTAAAAAATCCACCATAGTATTAAATCTAAAGACATGGTTGTTATCCTCCTTACATGGTCGGGGGTGTTGCATGCGTGTGTGGTGTGTGTGAGTGAGTATGTGTGGGATGTGTGTGTGTGTGTGTGTGTGTGTGTGTGTGCATGTGCTCTTAAAAATGAACCATGATTCTTCATTGTTTTAAACTGTTATTATAATTAAGGGGAGAGATTTCTCATACTGATATTTAGTTCTAAATATTTTTTCCTTTTTTTTTAACTGAAGCTATTTTAGTACTATCATTTATTTTGTTTTCACTGTGAGCCTTTTAGGTGTTAATTTGATTCCAAGTCCACAAAGGTACATATAGAGTAGTATAATGGAGATGAAGGACAGAGAACAATAATATAGTTTGGAAAATATAGACCTGCATACATTATTCTCAAAAATCTACTGCAGTCTCCTCTTGCATATATGAAAGTTCAGATCTGTAAGCAGTCCACAGATCCTGGACCTACCATGCATCCTAACCAGTTTCTACATTTCCCTGACTCCACCCCAACCATGAACTGTCTGTTGTGTAATGTGGGTCCCTATGCTCTCTAAGAAGACCCTTCTGTTCATAGTACTTCATACATTTGCTCAGTTTCCTCTTTTCCTAGATCACTACTTCTCTCATTAAAAGGAGTTCGATTTATCATCTGAGTTTGAGTTTCTGAGAGTGATAAGACATTCCCCACTCCAGGCTTTGTAACACTGTGCATTTGCCTCAGTGTGAAACAATGAGACCCATGTTATGCTGTTTCTCTCCTTCATGGTGTTTCAGATCCCCTGAACATCCAAGTAAGTGCATTGTACTGAAATGGCAATTAGTGATGCAATTGTTTTTTAGATGGGTAGGCATATGTTTTGGTTTAAAGTGTTTTGTGATGTTCATATCAACTGAATACTTCCAAAAGTATCCATCAACTTCACTTTCTTTCTTTCTGGCCCTTACATACAGCCTGTCATGACTGTCTCAAAAGAAATACTGCACATTAACTTAATAATCGGTGTGGAACTGCTCTGAAAATTGAAAAGCACAATGATTCAACTAGTTAGCATTACACAAAGAGTTCTAAGAATGGTGTTGACTTCAGTGTTCACACTCACATTTCCCTTTTTCCTAGCCATGTAAATAGTTTGTTTCTTGAGCTATGCACAAGACATTTCCCCTTCTTCCTCAGATGAGCATTCCTGGCTCCTAGCCAGGTGAATAAGCAGCCCTGAGGGCTCCCAGGGAAGAAGGAGATAAGTATCCTAGTAAGCTGTTTCCAGTATTCATGAAAATACAAAGTACACAGCATGAGCTAAAAGATGGAGGTTAGGTTTCCATGCTACTGAGGGAGTACAGCACTGCCACTCACTGCTTATAGCAAAATTAACACAAATTAACTCAAAGAAAAAATTGGAACATAATGGGAGATAGGAATTTTTAGTTTTGTAAACCACAGGACTACCAGAGGGTATACTCTAGGATTACTCTTCTTGTTGCTATGACAAAATACTTGACACAAACAACTTACAGAGGAAAAATGTATTTGGTTCCCAATTTTAAAGCATGAGGTTCGTTATGGCAGAGGGTGCTGAGAATAGAGCAGTTCACCTCATGGCTTCTCGGAAGCAGAGAAAATGCCTGTCCTTGTTCCCCTCTCCCTTCTGTTTCATCTGATTCCTAGTGTGTGAAATTTTGTGGAACTTCTCCTCCTTGGTGATTCTTCTCTGGAAATACTCATAGGACATACCCACAAGTGCATTTTAGGAATACACTAGGTATTTCATAAAGCAATCAAATAGACAATTGAGATCAACTATGATAGATACCAAAGCTAAAAGTGGTCTTGTCTGTGAAATGTAGAAAGAAGATGCAGTCAAAGCTGTGGCTCTCAAGTTCTCTGTTAAAACTTCAGAAGTAACTAGTGTATATCCGAGAGGACAGTTGAAAAGGATGCTCCTAGGAAGCCTGACAATCGCCAGATATCTGTAGTACAGCTCCTTTTTCGCCCTAATGGAGTTAATATCAACAGGAACCGTGTGAGATACAGAAAGTTTTCAGAGAAAATTTTGTTGGCAAAGGCATTGCTCACCTGAGAAGAAATGGAAAGGAATAAGACAGGGAGAAAGAAGCCTTTGGAACCCAACACTTACATTGTCTCAGTATGGAGAGCTTGAAACTGTGAAGCTGAAAATGCAAAATGCATTTCATGGAAAAGTAGCTGCAGTAGTTCACAGGGAATACTAAATGCACAGAGGATAGACAAGAGCTCAGAGGATTGTCTCAGACCTTGACTCCTAGTCAAGGGACAGCAATGTGTGCTCTGTTGGCTTTCATGATTGTTAGTGATTCTGGGTGTCTCCCATGGTTCCATTTTTGAGGGTGTTTACAGTGCCTTCATACACTTGA
The DNA here is from genome assembly GCA_019843815.1 of Montemys delectorum. NCBI lineage: Eukaryota > Metazoa > Chordata > Mammalia > Rodentia > Muridae > Montemys > Montemys delectorum. The sequence goes on along the minus strand of JADRCD010216049.1, from coordinate 39,382 downwards.
CTATTCTATGTAGAGTGTTCAGGAAAACTGCTTAGTTTATGGATCTTCATGCAAGATGGTCTGCATGCAAAGAACCATGTTTAAGAAATTTGATTTGCAGTAGGACTTAAATTAGGTCTTAGGGCCCTTGAATACAATTAATGATTAATAAGTGGTTTCAGCAGAAAATATTTTGCAGTTGACAGTGTATATTTTGCCTGTGTGAGAAAAGCTAATAAATTATGCTCAGAGTACATGTTTTGGTGGTTTCAAACATATCCAAAAATTTTTTTGACATATTTCTGTGAGATAAAACTTAAGTATCTATCTATCTATCTATCTATCTATCTATCTATCTATCTATCTATCTACCTATCTATCTATCATCTATCTATCTTCTGTATTTACATATCTACTCAGTCCAGTTCCAAAATTCTGAGAGCCAGAGGTGCTGATGTCCCAAGGCAAGAAAAGTGAATGTACTACTTAAATAGGGAGCTTGAGTTCACCCTTCCTGATCCATTTGTGCCTTATTCAATGAGCCCTCCCATGCTAGTATGGGTGATCTTCTGAACTCAGTCTACTGGATCTAGTGCAAAGACCTCCACAGACCTGAAGCACAGAAATGATATTAGATATCTAGGCATTCCTCTTCTCTGTCAGGTTGGCACAGGAAATTTGCTCCCATGGTCATAAAAAGCATAGTTCCTTCTTGGACTCTTTTTTTTTTTCCATCTAAAAACAAAAAAGGAATGGAGACCACATGCAGACCTTGCCAGCTGCCCAAGTGAGCCACATGGCATCAGGCTCATATGGCAGGCTTAACAGTGACTGCTATCATGACCAAACTTTTGCAAAAAATATCAAAGAGAACTAGTGACATTAGCCAAATGTGCAGTCTAACCAAGCACCTTCCCATTGCTGTGCAACAAGTTATCACAAATGTAGTAAATTAAAGAAGCAAACTTTTTTTTCAGCCTCAGTGTGGTAAGTGTCCCTGGGTGCACTGTGTAGGCATAGGCACCAGTACCTTGGGACTTCTCATGAGGTTGCTGTTAAGGTGCTGTTTCAGAACATGGTTATCTGAACACTTGACTAACAGAGGATCTGCTGCCAGACGGCCATCTCGGTTGTTTGTCAAGGGTGGCATTTGTCTCTCCCTGACTCTCGGCAGCAAAACTCAGCTTCTTCCCATGGATCTCTCCCTGAGCAGCTTAAGTGTCATCATCACATGGCTGCTGAAATGGCTCAAGACACAAAACAACACATAGCCAGTGTTTTCTATGACAGCTTGTGTCTTAGTTGCATTTCTCATGACTGTTTCTCTTCAGATCATGCTTTGAGAAGACAAAGGCCACCAACACAGGGGACACATGCAGCTGGAGTGGCTTCAGCTGTAGACAAAGGCCACCGACACAGGGAACACATGCAGCTGGAGTGGCTTCAGCTGTGCTGGCAGCAACACAGGGGACACATGCAGCTGGAGTGACTTCAGCTGTGCTGCCACCGACACAGGGGACACATGCAGCTGGAGTGGCTTCAGCTGTAGACAAAGGCCACCAACACAGGGAACACATGCAGCTGGAATGACTTCAGCTGTGCTGCCACTAACACAGGGGACACATGCAGCTGGAGTGGCTTCAGCTGTAGACAAAGGCCACCGACACAGGGACACATGCAGCTGGAGTGGCTTCAGCTGTAGACAAAGGCCACCAACACAGGGAACACATGCAGCTGGAGTGGCTTCAGCTGTAGACAAAGGCCACCAACACAGGGAACACATGCAGCTGGAATGACTTCAGCTGTGCTGCCACCGACACAGGGGACACATGCAGCTGGAGTGGCTTCAGCTGTAGACAAAGGCCACCGACACAGGGACACATGCAGCTGGAATGACTTCAGCTGTGCTGGCACCGACACAGGGGACACATGCAGCTGGAGTGACTTCAGCTGTGTTGGCAGCAGCAGCCATGTAGGTGACCATATTGCATCTCTGGTCAGGAAGCAGCAGTGACACAGAGAGATGAATGCCAGTACCTTACTCTTTTTCTCCTTTTACTTCAGCCTGGTACCTCAGCTCTAGGGATGGTGTTTGCCTGAGTTAGAGTGAGTCTTCACTCCTTAGTTAGATCTCTCTGGGAAGGCCCTCACAGACAGGAAAGATGTATTTCATAGGTCACTCCAAATCTAGTGATGTCACAATCAACACCAGCCACCACATTCATGTCTTTTCTACTACATCTTGTTTATTACACAGGTTGGACCCATTCAGTCTATGTGTGCATTATATGGGGATGAGTGCACCAAGAAGTGAGTATCTCTGGGTTTTTTCTTTCTTTCTTTTTTTTTTTTTTTTTTTGCAAGCTGACTATGGTAGAATTAGGCAGTGGGTCCTGACAAAAACCATGAGTCAGATGTCACGTAGGAGGTTTACTGAGCAGGAATATTGAGGCAGCTTCTTAGAGAAGGAAGAAAGACGAAAACAACGTGACTTCTAGTGGGGCCACGGCACATGCACAAAAACACATACAACAGAGGCTGTGACACATGTACAAGGAACATGTGACAGGAGCAACACTGTTGCCTCTTGAGCAGCTAGAGATGATGTGTCTGGTCACCGGGTCCCTCAAAAGCTGGTTGTAAAGGTGCCTCATTGTCGTGGAGTCACCTTTAGCTGTCCGTGGATGTGCCTGATTGCCAACAACTGCCACAGTGAAATCATAAGTAATAGTTATTGATTTATGTTCCTTAAGTTTTAGGGTAATTTATTATCTACTGTTGAATGACTAATGTACAAATAAAATTTGCAATACATGGGTTACCTGAAGCAATTCGAAGTGAAGACTGGTAGTGATGCCCCACCTCCACCACAGTTCCTGAAGCAGCAAGAGATGAGATCCTGTGGACTCAAAGGATGCATGCTTGCATCTGCTTCAGGAAAGCCCTGTGGTGCTTGGTCAGAGTGGTGAACACAGATGCTGTGGTGTGGAACTGGCTTGATAGCCAAGTGACTGGTGCTAGGGTATAAATATTTGTAATTCCTTAGCTGATTTAATGCATCTATTTTCTTTTTTTTGTTTGTTTGTTTTTTTGTTTTTTTGCTTTTTTTTTTTTTTTTTTTTTTTTTGAGACAGGGTTTCTCTGTGTAGTCCCGGCTGTCCTGGAACTCAGTCTGGAGACCAGGCTGGCCTCGAACTCAGAAATCCGCCTGCCTCTGCCTCCCAAGTGCTGGGATTAAAGGCGTGTGCCACCACCACCCCGCTACTTTCTTTTTTTAATAGCAAAAGTTTTACTCTTTTGCCTAAATTTCAATCTGAAGCATCAGACCTTAGAGTTTCTCCTGGTACTCAAATGGCATTTGCCTTTGCCGTGCTTTTTAAATGAACAGAATGAACTGCATTTGTTTCCCACCCGAGTTTTTGTTGTTGTTGTTGTTTTGCTTTTTGTTTGTTTTTTTTTGTATTTTGTTTTGCTTTGAGTTTTTGTTTTGTTTTGTTTTTAGATGGACAATTTAAGTCTGTCTCCTCAGACAGAAGCATCAAGTGAGAGATGATCTGGGATGCACAGTGTACTGTTTCCGACAAGGTGGAAACTTCATCTGGAATGACAGCAATCCTGGGTAGTGATGGATTTCTGAGGATTCTGTGTCACAGCTAACTAGCTGATTGGTGTGTGCAACTGAGCAATAGTTTAATATCAATACCTTTTTTTCCCCTTTTAATTGAAATGAGGCAGTTAAAAATTACTAAATCCGAGTTTTGAGTTGCTTCTGATCTGTTTGGGTTTGTCATGGGCCTGTTTCTGCCTCCCATGTTGGGAAGAACCATCTTGCAAACCTACAGTTCATAGACTTTATTTTGAAATGGGCTGCATTCCAGAAATAGGTTTTAACTTTATTATTTTCCACTCTCTCTAAGGACACTTTGACAAAACTGGCAAACCAGAAGGCTTCCTAAAGGTTAATCTTTTTTCTGGGTCACATGATTCTTTTCAGTTTTCATCTGCAGAGGGTTTTCTGATAACAATGGGTTTGGCTGTTGGTGAACTAAAGAAAATCCTGTTGCTTTAGAGTGAACAATGGGCAGGATTTGAGTGCAGTCAGGGCATTTGCTTAATACAATAGAAGTTGGTGCAGACTGGACTTGTGAGTGTCAAACAAACTGTGTGGGAAAAATCTAAATGACCACAACTGAGTCAACAAACAGACTGGAGTGCAAAAATGCTGACCGTGAAGCAACAAGTGGTTTGACTAACTTCACTTCATTCTCAAAGATTTAGCTGGACCAAAAAAAGAAAGAAAGAAAGAAAGAAAGAAAGAAAGAAAGAAAGAAAGAAAGAAAGAAAGAAA
>JADRCD010216049.1:11603-26399 GCA_019843815.1 Montemys delectorum | reverse complement strand
CTGTCTGTCTGTCTGTCTGTAGGTATGTGTGTGTCTGAGGAGGCAGGAGAGGGAGTTGGATTCCCTGAAACTGGAGCTACAGATAGTTGTAGACCTCATACTGGTGCTGAAAACCAAACCCAGATTCTCTGCAAAAGCAGCACGTGCTCTAAAAGACCAAGTCCCGTCTCCAGCCCCTCATGAAGGTTTTTTTTTCCCAGCTTGCTGAACTGCAGCCTCGTTGTTTCTATTAGCAGAAGCCTCAATTAGAACAAGGTATTTATTTTTAAATGTATGAGAGGCCCAAGACAAGAAATTAAAGTCTGACCATCAATAGCAGCACAAGCAAGAAAGCAAAACCAATCTTATACATACAAGTGCCTGTAGGAAATTTTACCCAACATCACCTGCAAACTGGTCATAAGTACAATGGGCTCCTCATAGTAGAAATAGTATCTTTTTATTGTCCTTTTTATGTTCTGGTTGAGATAAAGGCTATCCCTTCAAAAAAAAGTAGCTTGTATATCTCTTCAATTTTACATAAGAGAGACAGCATGTGCTTCGTATTGTTGGAGATATTTGTAGAGTGGTTCATGTATTGTTTGGCTTACATGGGTTCATTCTCTTGATCACCCTTCTGTTTTGTTCTACAGTTGAAGCTAAGTGTTCCTGTCTTTGCACATCATGCTTCTCAGCTTCTGGTGGCTAAGACAGAGGTCAGTCAAGGATGAAGCTGAAAGACAACATGGCTAAGTTGGTCACATGATGGGACAGACTCATGCACACAGATCAAATGGAGAGATTTCTGTGTATGCCAGGAGTGCCTCAGGTGCTACACGGGTCTGCTTTAAAGGTTGCATTGTCTGCATTGTCTTCACTGCATGGTCCAAGGCCATTGTGACTTCTCTGGGTTTCAGCTTCTTGGTCCTTAAAGACAATGGCTACTTTGCAGATTTACTATAGGGTTCACTACAGAATCAGGTCTATAATGTTAACTCTTTGGAGGCAGAGGCAGGAGGATTGCTATAAAATTGAACTCAATATAGGTTTTATAGTAAATTTCAGGACATCCTGGGCTATGGGACAAGAACTCAGTTTTTAAAAAAAAAAATGAACAAACAAAACGTCAGGTACCAAACACAGTGCATGAAGTATGAAGGAAACGTGCTAGACATTGTGTGTTTCTTAAAGACAGGGCTCATATACTGTTTAAAAAAAAGGTTGGGACAAGACAATGTCATTTTCCAGCTCCTGTCAGGAACTCTTTGAAAGTCTTCTCCTTCCTAGGACTGTGTTCGACAAGGGTGTTAAACCATATACTTCCTTGGGAAATTGCTCTTGACCAAGCAACTTTTTGACTTAGCTATTTTTAATTATATATTAGAAAAGTTATATACCTATCAAAAATGTAAGCAGGAAAGAAAGACAAGAAGAAAAAAAAGAGGCAAATGGAAGAGAAAGGTAATAAATAAAACACCTTAGAACAAATCAGCCAGAAGAAGCACAAGGACGGCGGAAGATGAATGTTTAGAGGACGAGAACAACTTTGGGGGTCTTATACGAGTTGCTGTGTACAGTGCTGATTGACTTGAAGCTCCTTACAGGTAAAACAAAACGGCAATTCAGTCCTTCAACTTACTGTGAGCTAGGGACTGCAGAATTCGGGGTGTTCGCATACCTATCCGATGACCTTGCTCTTTTGTTCAGCTGTTCCCCAGAACCCAGATCTCAGAACATCAAGAGAGGTCCATTCTCTGAAGGGTCAGGCCTTGTATTGACTGCACTCCCCTCCAGGCCCCCACAGTATTGCCCAGAACTATCAATCTCAGCACCATCCTTACTTGCGCTTACTTGTATCTGTCTGTTTGCTGTGGACTCACTCACAGTGAGCCAGGGGCTCCATCGTCTCGATTCCTGACCATGCATCAGTGAGGCTGGGCCGCTCCGGTCTGCCAAAGACCTTCTGTGAGATTTGAGATCTTGACTTGAGTTCTTGGAACTTGCTTATGGTTCTAGGCGTTTATGCTTACTTAGCAAGTCTGTCAGGAGCAGTAAAAACCAACTGAGCAACAAGGAACCCAGAGGCTGCCACCCAGCAGGCATGAAATAGGTTATTAAGCATGAAGGGCGTTGCAGTTGCTAGAAGCAGACCCGATAGATAGTAGCAATACTTACTGCTGATTCCAAGCGCTCCGCCCAGAGGTCCAGGCTGACAGAGACACTGCTTGCAGGTCTGGACCTAAATTGGAAAAGCTGGCAAAGGTATGAGAAGAGGGCACCACCCTGCCCACTAAGGAATGCTTCTTGGGCTCCTTTCAGCTAGACAAGAACAGAAACAATAACCACACTGCTTTTGCTCCTGCACCACGGCACCAACTGGAGAGCCATCTGGCAACCTAAGTCCTCGCACTGGGCCGAGGGGAGCAGTGAGTCTGGTTATCTAAGAAGATACCATTAAGTCTGGCATGGCACCTGTTGAGTAATAGATGGAAAGAGACAGAAAGCACCTATAGAAGGAGGCAGAGTGGAGGGCCTCAGGAAAATGCATTTATTGTATCCAGTCTTGGGTTTCCTTCTGGAAATGTCCAAGTTAAGAGAGTTGATGCTATTTTCTTGTTTGGGTTCAAAGGATGAAAATCACATCAATGAGCCCAGATGAAGCAGCATCCTCTGGCCTCGGGAGTCAGAGGCAAAGGCAGAGTTCCAGCCCTGCCTTGGGTATCTAGCAAGACTCTGGCTTAAATTCAAGCCACTGTCAGCAAATCAAGAGGCATTTGGAGAGTGAATGTTACCTGGTCCACAGAAGGAGCTTCAACGGTATTACTGTGATACTCACTAGCATTTCTTAGCATACTGCTTCATTTAGTTAATTTTTTATTTTTATTAAATGCATTTTCCTCTTTAAAATGTACCCGTTGCTTCGGTAAGTAAACAATACCAAAGTCTATAAGGTGGGGTGGAGACTGGCCCACAATCTGGGTCATACCCCTTGCATTCTTAGTTCATATGCGTATTTATCCTTGCTGAGAAGTCGGCTCATACTTAGAGTTATAGCAGCAAGCATTGCTCCCTAGCAGGCAACCTTCTATGTCAGTCTCCGCACACACCTGCTTTTTCCTGCTGGCTTTATACTGTCCCCCTACAATTACAGAACCAGTCGCCATGGTAACCGTTTGGATGGCTTTTGATTTCAGTATGATGTCATCTTCAAGGCACAACCATAAGAAAAAAAAAACAAAACCGAGTGACTTCACAGAGGTGCTTCTTGTTTGGACGTTGCAGGGCTGGAGTCAGGGTCAGTGCAGATGAGTTCCCCTCCCCCTGCAGGCTCTGGAGAGGTTCTTCTTGGTGCCCTCCTACTTTTCTGTGGTGATCCTTGGTGGTATGTTTAGGACATGTCATGTGACTTTTTCAATGGAGATGTAAAGAGACAGCTATTTACTCCAGAGAACGCACCAACTATTTACTCCAACAGACGAACCCAATGGAATATAATCTTTCAAACTCCAGCTTGATGAGCCAATGAATTTGTGGAGGCCACCTTCATGAACAGGTATGCTACCAGGAACTCTGGGTAGCTGTACTAATCAAGAGCCCCCAAGTCAAGTTATGGCCAGTGGTAGTCTCCAAGAGTCCCACCCACTGTCAATTGTTTACATCTTATACAACCTCAGGGAAGAGAAAGGCTCTATGAGGATGATTGTGTGAAGATTCCTGAGCCTGTGTTCCTCATGATAGTCTTACTCTCACACAGAAATGTGTGTGTGTGTGTGTGTGTGTGTGTATGTGTGTGTGTATGTGTGTGTGTGTGTATGTGTGTGTGTATGTGTGTGTGTGTATGTGTGTGTGTGTGTGTATGTGTGTGTGTGTGTGTGTGTGTTTCTGTGCATGCACATGTTTCTGGAGGTTTCTTCAGTTGCATTGTGTGTTACAGGGTGTCCACATAACCTATAACTAACTAATTTGGCTAAGATGGAGGACCAATGATCCCCTGGGATCCCCCTCTGTGCTGAGATCACAGGCTCATGCTGCCTCATCCAGCTTTTTATGTGGAAACTGGGGATCTCTCAACTTAGGTTCTCACACTTATATGGTAGGCACTTCATCATGTGAGCCATTTTTTCCACTCTTAAGAGAATAGTAAGAGACCCAGTCTTGTGAGGGGTTGTACTGGCTAGTTTTGTGTGTCAACTTGACACAAGCTGGAGTTATCACAGAGAAAGGAGCCTCCTTTGAGGAAATGCCTCTATAAGATCCAGCTGTAAGGCATTTTCTCAATTAGTGATCAAGGTGGAAGGGCCTATTCTGAGTGGTGCCATCCCTGGGCTGGTAGTCTTGGATTCTATAAGAAAGCAAGCTGAGCAAGCCAGGGGAAGGAAGCCAGTAAATAACATCCCTCCATGGCCTCTGCATCAGCTCCTGCTTTCTGAACTGCTTGAGTTCCAGTTCTGACTTCCTTTGGTGATCAACAGCAATGTGGAAATGTAAGCTGAATAAACCCTTTCCTCCCCAACTTGCTTCTGGGTCGTGGTGTTTGTGCAGGAAAAGAAACCCTGACTAAGACACCATAGGGGGTGACCACAGATACTGAGATTCAAGATCTCAGTGGTCCTTATCTGTGTTTATCTTTCTATGGCCTCCTTCTATCATGTGTCTACATCTCTGTGTCTCTTCTTATAGGTAATCTGATCATGTTAGAGTTTTCCCTACTCCCATGTGATTCAAATAACTCCATCTGAGAGTCTCTGAGTCCTAGTCAGTTCTCAAGGTTCTGGAACAAACCTGAATCCAACTGAGTTCACTCATTATACATAAAGCCCATTGAATAGATGGCAGACAAACATTTGATTAATTCTTAAAGGACCAGTTGGCAGGTTAAAGTGCATAATGTTTCATTGACTTATTATGTGCAAAGATACATGCCCACAGAGCAGTGTGCCTGTGTTCCCGCTAAGCTAGTCCACAGCAGATGCTGTGTCGGGAGCCGCCCGCCATTACATAATGGTGCAGGCTCTCTACCTCGGCGCAGGCTCTCTATTTCCTGAATCTTCTCGGGAGCCCTGCCTGAATGTGCGCCTGCGCAAGGCGGGAAACTTATGCTAATTAGGCACTAAGGCTAGAGCCAATGAGGGATCAGCACGTCTCCCAGAGGCCTATATAAGCCTCGGGGTTTCGGCGTTCGGCGTCCTTCTGCTTCAAGCCATCTAAAAGAGCTGTAACAATAAATTGCTGTCAGAAGAATCCAGAGTGCGGCGTGCTCCTTATCGGCGAGGTAGCGCGCGGCAATGCTGCTATATCTGCTAAGCTGTTGTGTTGAGAACAATGTCACCTTTCGTTTTGAAATCTCTGCTTATTTGTAAGTTGAGCATTAATACAAAACAAATTGATGGTCTTTTGTATTCTTTTCTTAAAATATTTATTTTTACTTTGTGTGTGAGTTGCCTGCATGTATGTATGTGCAACCACATGCATGTCTCATGATCTCAGAGGGCAGAGTCTCTGGAACAGGAGTTACAGGTGGCTGTGCGCGCTATCCTGTGGAAGCTGGGAACTGTGCTTGTGTCCTCTGTAACAGCAACAAGTGTTCTTGAAAGCTCTCTACCCCCATATGTATTCTCTAACAATCTTATCTAGCTATTATTCTAAAAACACACTTATCTTTTTAAAATATTGATATTAAAACTATGTTTTATAAAACTTTATGTATTAAAGGTTACTATTTAAGTTAACGATTATAATATATAGATATAGATGATAAATAGATAGATAGATATAGATATAGATGGAGATATAGATATAAGACTTGGAATTAAACCGGGATCCTGTGTTTGCTAAGCCAGCACTTTACTATTTAATGATAGATTTTTGTTTTTTACTTCTTATTTTAAGACTAAGTCTCACTAAGTTACCTAAGATATTCTTGAACTCACTCTGTGTCAGCCAATTAGTCCTTGAACTTGTGATCCTCCTGCCTTAGCATTTGAAATTGTTGGGATTTCAGGCCTCTAACACCAGGCCCAACACATATGTTAAGATTTTATCTGCCTTGGGCGGTCAAGATGGCTCAGTGGGTTAAGACTTTTGCTGCATAGGTCTGGTACAGAGCTAAGATAAAGTGGAAGGAGAGAACTGACTCCACAAAGTTGTCCTCTGACTTCCGTGTGCGACATGGCACATGTACATCCTTCAGGTATGCATATGTGCCTCACACACATACTTGCCAGTAATAAAACTAAAAATTTGATATCGTTTATGGAACAATGATGCTTCTCACTGTTCTGCTATGTTTTTTTTTTTGTGGTGTTTGTTTGGATTTTTCAAACAGGGTCTCTCTGTGTACTCCTGGCTGTCCTGGAGTTTGTTATATAGACCAGGTGGCTTCACACTCACAGAGGTCTGCCTCCTAAGTCTTGGAATTAAAGGTTTGCATCCCCAAGCTTGGCTCTCCTTTTTCATCCCTTCATTTTAATTTCATAGAAATGCACACATTTAATGTAAAGTAAAATACATTGTTATTTTCATTTTCTTTCTCTGGAGTTACAAGACTCTAATAGACATTATAGGAGGTTTTTCCAAGTTTTTGTTAAGAAAAAAAGAAATCATGCTGTAGCATTTTCTCTGTCCAATCACATTAGGGCAGTGACAGGCCTGTGATTGGACAGGAATAGAAAGGTGGAGTGAGAGTTGGAGGAAGAAAAAGGTCAGAGAGCAGGAAGATGGAGGTCATCATGGAGACAGACGGTGAGGACAATTCGGACCCTACAAGGTTATACAGCCAAGCAAAGGTTTTTATAAAACAGATTAATTGGGTTAGAATATTGTCTTTATTATTTGGTTCTGAAATTATTGTATTGGCACTTTGTAAATTGTGATTTTATTATTATATAAATCTGATTGAATATTAAGGCCTTAAGAGTCATGCTTTACTTACCGGGTCTTAGGCGCTGTTTAGATAAATGACTGTGGGAGTGTGTAGAGAGTTGCACGTGAGCGAGACGTTTTTAATAGCTGGGAGAGAATAATAAGAGCCCACCAGGATGTGGTGATGTCGGTCAATAACAGCTCAAAAATGTGGCCCAGAGGGAAATGGAGTTTGCGGGGTGGATTCATTTTTTAAATTCCCGTAACGAAATCTAACAAATTTTCTAGCTTCAGCCAACCTTGCCTTGTTTTGACTCCTGGGAGAAGCCAACTAATGCACAAGGAAAAGTCACCGCCCCCCCTGCCCCGCCCCCTTCACGATCCCTGGGGCCTGTGTGTCTTGGATATTGTTCAAGGTTTTGGGTCCCTTGATGGGACTATATTCTGCTTTCCAGGGCAGAATAGATTTTTATTTTCTTGTTCTTATTATTTTCTGTGATCTGTCATTGCCATGCAACTTAAGGAAAGTGTTACCCTAGACTCAGTGCCATCTGGTAAACAGGGCCCTGGAATGTTAAACAACACACACTAGTAACTGCTTCTGGCCTGGGAAATGGATTTGCATGGGACTCGTAGACTTTATTTGCTCCAACAGAATTAAATAAATTCTTCTCTTTCCATTTATAGTTTTTGGAACGGCTTAATGGGACCTTACAAATCTGGACTCTTCTTTAAAAATAAAGCAAACTTAATAAGCAAACACAGAATTCTGGCTAGGGTGGCATTACCGGCTTTCAGTTGGGAAATATAAGCTTCCATTTAGTCCTTAAAATAATGGTTGGCTCTGCAATAAGTATCCAGCCTGGCCTCCGCTAACTGCAGCTAACTGCCTACCAAACTGCTACTGTCATGTGCTTTCAGTATGACCTGGTTTAACCACCCTGTAGCCCCTAGTCAGAGGGTTTACAACCTAAGCCAAGCGACTTCTGCTTTTACTTTAATTGCAAATCGGATTATGTCATACCCCACTTCTTCTTTTAATGGCTTCCCGCAGCCCCTAGGGGACAGGATGATAGCCACGCCTTGCCCTCTGGAGAGAGCCTTTCTGAGGTGATCCCTGTATCTTTCTCTGGCATTCCAAGTTCCTAGTCAACCCCAAACTTCTGTGTGGGGGACCCTAGGCTTCTGGGCTCAGAAAAGTTTTTGCTATAGTATTGTGCTTCCTGGGGACAGTCCCCAGGCGTACCTGAATTATTTCTTTCAGGAACTTTTCCTGGGAAACCTCCCTGGCAAAATCTTGCCACACGTCCCTAGGAGAGGCGCAGTTGCTCATTCTTTACACGCTTTCTCCTTCCTATTCAGCATTTATTGGGAACTAAGAAAGTCAACTATCTGAATGCCCATATTTTAGGTCATCAGAGTAAAAGATATTCCATCTTCAGTCCAGAAAAACTGCATAGCAGGAAATGCAGACTCATCAAATGTCTCTGAAATAATAAGAATAGCCCCGGTAATAAAAGACTGAACCAGGGTGGTTCGTGTTTGTATACCTCTGTCCCACCCTCTGTGTTTGTGTGTGTGTGGATGTACGCATAGAATGTGTGTGCAATGTGTGTTGCATTGAATGAGGAACAGTTAAATATTCCAACCAGGGCTTCCAACCAGTTGAGTTGTTGTCAATAAATCCCCCTTCCCATTTTCAAATCGCACCCCTTTGCTCCACAAACACAAAGGCCTTCCATACAAACACGAGTAGCAGAAATTGGCATTTCCCCCTCAAAATCCCTTTGTGTTTTCTCCATGGAAACATCTTCACTTCAGTATGAGTTACAGGCTTATACAGTTAATTTCAAAAATCTCTAGCTTCTTTCAACTGTTTTCCAAGCATGTGACTGGCATGCCTGGAGGATGCTTGTCTCTTCCTTCCTCTGTACTCTGCATTAGGGTCACATCACCATGCTTGCTCTACAAAGATGAAGAAAGAGGTCACAAAGCAATCGAGAATCAAAGAAAAATCAAATGTCTACACTATGTGGCTTAGGCTTCTGTAAGGAGTTGACTCAGGAACAGATTGGCTCTGTAGGGTCACACATGCAACACGGAAATGAACGGAGATGCTTGGCATTTTCCCTCTGCTTTTTATTCTTTCTTTCTGTCTATTTTGACTCTAATGTCAACTTGACTTTTCCAGTGATAACTGGTGCTGTGCTAGACTCTGCTCAAGAGTCATAGTTAAGTCAGGCATGGTGGAGCCTGTCTGTAATCCTGGCACTGGAGAGGCAGAGGCAGCAGGATCCTCTATGAGTTTAAGGCCAGCCTGGTCTATGCCACAAATTTGAGACCAACAAGCAGGGTCCTAACAAGCAGAGCTACAATTAAGTTTTTATTAGTTTTGAAAACCTGGTGATACTCTCTTGGCAACATGAACTTGGCTACAGTGAGAAACTTGACCAGAAGACAAAAACAAAATAAACAAGCAAAAATAGGCACATACCTCAAGCCAGGGCTCCATGGGACCTCAGGGAAAAGCAGGTGGTTGGCTTGCCACTGAGGGAAGCAGGTTTGCTTGCTGGGAGGTGACATGAGGTGCTGGAGATACTTCACCTGGGTGTCAAATCTGACATCAGTCGGGTGGATTGTCTTGATTCAAGTTCATACTATTCTTGATACATTTTCACCTCAACCCTAATTTTAAATTAGGGAGACCTGCAGTATTTCTTGTATATGCATCTTTGATTCTGAACCCTACAAAACCGAACAAAGAACCTGAGAGACGTTTGAGGAGGCCCTTCCTTGGGAGGCCCTTCCTTGGGAGGTCCTTCCTTGGGTGGCCCTTCCTTGGGTGGCCCTTCCTTGGGCGGCGATGCTGTGGACCCTTACTTCTATCCCAGAGCGAATTACCAGCCTTCCTGGGTTCTCAGATTCTTCATCTCCAAACAAAGAGAATAACTTTCAAAGATTATTCTAAATTATTATGGCTATGCACACACATATGTATAAATTATATCCACGTTCAATGTACAGTCATCATTCTACATTAACTACAATTATTCTAATGTTTCTGAATGATTTTATAGCTACATAAAAGGTGCAGGGGTGAGACGGGTCCCTGGAAGTCAGTCATTTTCTCCCGGTGTTGATAACTTCTGTAATTATCATTCATTCACCCAAACCAGTGCCTTGCTTTTAATGAATCCACAGACCCACCCCACTTTCGAGCAGCTCCTCCTGTAATAGCTCCTCCTGAAGCTTCATTTGTTTCCTGATGGCTCCTTTGCATCTGCTGATTAGACCTTGTGATGTTTCTAGAGGCTTCCTTTGTCTTCGTTAACCTGACACTTTTCAACTAAGTGCCTCATTTGATTTTGTTTTTCAATATAAGATGGAGGTTGAATAAAGAAAATATCTAATGAAAAAAAAGATGGAGGTTGAACATTTTAAGGAAGATAATCACGGCCTTTCTGGTGCCTTGTATGGCAGGGGAGGGATACGATGTGTTTCGGGATACACACAATACTGCTCACGGTAACTCTGGTTCAAAACCTGTCCTTCCTGCTCCTCCACCTCGAGTGTACTATTATTCCCTTTGAAATTAAACAGTATTCTACATGGCATAACTTGCTTGAGAAAATGATATATTCCAAGTAAACCTGCTATCATTTTTCTTGCTTTTGCTCACTGGGATTCTGATCCCCAGTGACTTGGTGGTTTTCATTGTCCTCTCACCCTGTAATTACATAAGTGAGGAGCACTCCAGTGACATGCTGGAGAGATTCATGTGCATTAGCTTCTGGACACCACAGTGATCAAGACACCAGCTGCCTGTGTTTAAATACTATGCAGTTTATACACAGAAACCCCTGGAATTATCTCTTTCAATAAAGAGAGTGGATCAGACATTCATGACAACCGAATACCAATATCTAAAATGAGCAGATGGTTTTGGTAAAATTCAAGTGATGCTGTACCTGGATCAGTTTGAGCTCACACCCATTTCAGGTTTTTAGAATGAAGGAACAGGGGGTTTTGTCTAATGCTGGAATGTGATTAGTGTCAAGGACAAGCCCACATGGCCGGAACCAACAGAACACAGATGCAGGAGAGCAGCTCCAGCCCCTCCTCCCTCAGCATTCTAGGCTGGGGTCTGGAGCCAAACTTGAACTGGTCATTTGGAATATTTAATAGTAGGCAGCATTTTTTCGCAGGAAAGGACTTTCATTTCTATCCTGTTTACTGCAAACACAAACACACAACCCACTTTGGAAACCAGAATGGCAGCATGGGAGCTAAAACAATAATTTTTTACACTCTCTTACACTCTCTGTAAGAGATTTCTGACCCAAACACACAGTGCTGAAAGGGTCAAGTCATTAGAAGGAGATTCCAAGAAGCATTGGAAGGAAGCTCGAGGTGTTTTACTCTGTTCTCCACCTTCCAGACTCCCAGCTCCATCCTAATCAGAACAAGAATTCCATTTTGTCCCCCAGTCTCCTCATTACAAGATAACCAATTAAAAGTGGGAAATCGTGCTCCAGCTCTGAAAAGCTTCCAGCTCGTGAAGAAGATAAACCAGAACCAAAGGTTCCTTTGTTCATTTTTCTTTCCTCTGGGAAAGCTACCTTTAAGGGCTGCAAGAATACAGCATGCAATTACTCTAAAAGGATGTGCTTTGAGATTTTAAATTCATTTTAATCGCCCTTGTATTATGAAAGCTATACTTCTTTTTAAGTCTGTCAGACAACCAGCTTAATTTTCATATTGATTCATTCGGGGACAAAAACAAAACTTTGTATAAACTGAGTGGAAAATGACTCTTTTGTGGTAAAGGAACTGTGCTTGCATTTAATTACAATGCATGGAAGTGTTCTTCCCTAATTAAAGATTTAAATGAAGAGGAGGTATAAATAGACGTTTTAAAAAGAGAATGAGGAGGACATAGTTCACGTATCCCAAGATGAAGATCTTCATGTTTTCACCACACCCAAAACAATGTGGCAGTGTGGGCTTCTGAAAGCTTGCCTACCCATTTTAAAAGACAAATAAGACACCGTATTGCCAATTAGCAAATTAGCAATATTTGTCATTTACGAAGACTAACCAGGGTGGGATAAAGTGCTTTATTATCTAATTACATCTCACAACGTGATGCGATTTCATTAATACATACAGTGTGAGGCCGTGCAGTTAAGTTTGTGGCTTTATTGCCAATGATGGATAATGGATGAGAATATAAATTTGAATTGGGGATGAGCAACACACTTCCTCAGGAGGACTGTTTGCTGTCACAGTCTCATCATACATGTATTTTGCTTTGTTAGACTATTTTGGACTGTGTTCTGTGGCTCACATCATAGTCCCACCATTCAAACAGCTGGAGACAAGAGAACTGTTAAGAGTTTGAGCCTATCCCAAAGTGCTTAATGAGTGCCAAATTAGTAAGAGTGATACTCTTTCAAAAGAAATCCAGAGATAAAAGAAAACTTTAGCAAATTTACCAGCCCCAGCAGGAGTAAGAGGAGCATGGATTTCTCCGTAGTCATCCTCAGCTGTCTTTCTCTTCCCTACTCAGAGACTAGGACCCTAGCACACTTAGAGGAACTGCTTGAATGCAGGGTCACTTTCCCCCTCTCCATTGATCCTCTGTGTGATCACCCCAGAAGACACACCCAGAGGTGTGTCTGCACCCTTCTAAATTCTGTCAAGATTGGCTCTAAATCCTGTCAAGTTGACGATGAAGAGGAGGAACCCTGTTGTTATTGTCTTTCTCTTCTGGCCCTAATTTTTATTCCCAACCTTTGTCTTGACCGTCAATGTAATTGGCTCTGTGATGTGCTGAGGCCCATCTCTGGATGGATCCATAAGGGCACCTCCAGGGAGCCTTAGCTGGAGTGGAAAGGGTGACTTCCAGAGCAGACAATGTCTTTGGCCTGCTGCCCTGCTATGAAGATATGTAAGGACAACGCTGTATTACTTTACACCTTGCTGGTGAGCATCTGCTCTACTGCTGCTTCGTTCTTCACCAACACCTGAACTCAACCTTCCAACGTGTCCTAAAGGCTAGGTCGTAGCTTCCTGGAATCCTCCAGCCCTCCAGCATTAGGTTGGGACTGCCAAGAGTCCCAATGTCAGGTCGTATCCAGCCCTGTGGACTGAGTACCAGTTCTCAGCCTCTCCAGTGTGCCAATGGCCACTGGGACTATGCAGTTCCTACTGCACAGACTAATACATCACCTTTTCCAATGTATGTTCATTCTATCAATCTTGTGCTAGAGAACCCCGATGAGCTACCACTTGCACAAGAAGAGAGAATGGTTGTGGGCCTCTGGTTAACAGGCTGATGTTTGTTGTTTTTCAAAAGAGGGGGGGCATGTGCGTCCCCCTCCCCTTTAAGTTTGGAGGTGTTGGGTTCCTGAAGCAGCAGCTGCACCATGTACCTTTGTTCTCTTCTTTCTCTGTCTGCAGAACTTAGCATGAACTGGAGAAGGGGCCAGAGTGACATTTTAAATAACTTTGTGTGTGTGTGTGTGTGTGTGTGTGTGTGTGTGTGTGTGTGTACCCACAGAGGCCAGAGGGGTGTTCTAGATCCCCTGCAGCTGGAATTATAGGTAGTTGCAAGCCACCTGACATAGGTACTAGGAACTGAACTCAGGACTTCTCTTAACTGATGAGCTCTCTCTCCAGCCCCAAAGTGACATAGATTGAAAAGTAATGAACTCCCTTCCAAGAAACATTTAGTGGACATGGGAGCAGATATAAGTCACCAGATAGAGACACTTCATTTTAGTACTCCACTCTGGCCATGCCTAAGCAGGTCACTAAAAAATCCCAGCTAGTGGTTACTATGAAATGTGCCCAGAAAGAAACAGAGCAAGACTGCAGAAATGCCACGTTTGTCAAAGACCCAGACCCACCAGTACCTGCCGTTGAATAAAGTAGTAAGTGCTTAGAAACATGAATCCAGCTAGGTAGGTCTTCGCTGCTGTATGTTCAAGGGCCGCACAGATGTACCTGGGGTAATGTCAGCTCAGCTGAGAAATGTGGGCTCTTCCCTCAGTGATCCCTCATCCTTGAGCAGAGAGATTCAGTCCTGTTGAGGAAAATCGCAATGGTGGAAGATTAACTGCATCAACCTTTGAAACAGTCCAACTATCATTTCTTTGTTCTTCTGGACAAAACAATAAGGGAAAATTAGAGGTGTAGAAACAGAATTCAGGTCCTGGTGAGAAGGAAAGTACACGATAAGACAGAGTTCCTCTACTGCAGCCTGTGGCACACTAACGAACCAGCTTTGAGTCAGTGTGGAGAATGGTATCTCCAACAGAGGAAACAGAAAAGCATCGACACCTGAATTAGAGCTGCAGAAATGGCTCAGCTCTCAAGAGCATGTGCTGCTCCTGCAGAGGACTTCAGCTCAGCTTCCAGTGTCTGGGTCAGGTGGCTCATAACTACCTGCAATCCCAGTCCTAGGGGGATTTGACTTCTCTGTCCTATGACAAGGTCATCTGTGTTCATATGCCCATACCTTCAAAGAGGCACACACACAAGAATTAATTTTTAAAAAATCAAATTAAATCTAAAAAAAAAAAAAAAACTCTCTTAAACTGCAAGCAAAAGAGAGAGAAAAAGAATATTAGCTTTATAACACAAAACCAAAGATGTTTCCTTAAGAAAGATAAATCTTTACATTTATAAGGGAGGATATAAATGTTTTCTGTTAGCTAGACTTTTCATAGCTATGACAAGATACCTGCCCCAGGGTAACTTAAGGGAAGAAGGGTTCATTCTGACTTGACATTTTATGGGATTTGCCTGTGGTCTGCGGTGACACTGGTTCTGCAATTGTGGTGCTCACCTCAAGGTGGACAGGAGGGAGAGAGGGAGGGAAGAGGGAGAGAGAGAGAGAGGGAGGGAGAGAGAGAGAGAGAGAGAGAGAGAGAGAGAGAGAGAGAGAGAGAG
>JADRCD010216049.1:0-11593 GCA_019843815.1 Montemys delectorum | reverse complement strand
GAGAGAGAGAGAGAGAGAGAGAGAGAGAGAGAGAGAGAGAGAGAGAGAGAGAGAAATGGCCACTATAGCTGGCTTTCTCTTTTTATTTCCAACTAGGCTGCCAGCCAATGAAATGGAAGAAGGAACACAGATTCAGGGTGAGTCTTCCACTCTTTGCTAATCTCCTCTGTAAATACTTTCAGAGACACCACAGGTGCGACTTACCAGTCTCTTAGGTGTTCTCAAACCAGTCAAGCTGGCAATCACGACTGACTGTCAAAGATGATTAAAGTGTCTATAAAGACGTGAGATCATGTCTCCTAGGAATGTCAAAAAACCACACCCATAAAGTCTCACCAACATGGCTGCTGAAGCAAGACCTGAACAAGAACAATAATAGACACACTGACACAGATCAGGGGACACAGGAGCCTCAAAGAACTGCAAGCAACTAAGGAGTGCTGAGACTGAGAGAAATATTTTCCCCAGGGAAGAGCGCACCAGTTCCTTATCTAATACTAAATGGTCAGTCAGCCTGGAAACATATATACGCAAGTGCTGGGGCGCGCCTTTATTCTCAGCACTCAGGAGGCAGAGGCAGGCAGATCTTTGAGCTTCAGGCCAGCCTGGTCTACAAAGTGGCCAGGACGGCCACGGCTACACAGAGAAACCATGTGTTGAAAAACCAAACCAAACCAAACCAAACCAAACAAAACATTACACAGGAAAGTGAAAGGACATAATTATAGTGTAACCTCAAAAATAAAAGAAATATATAAAAGAGTTTAGAAAATGAGAAGACAAATTTAAAATTTGGTGGAAAAAATGTGTACAATGGCATCTTAATACACATTTTTTTTCAAGGCTAAATAACTGTAACAGATCAATTAAAAATGCCACAGAAGCCAGCTGGGCGGTGGTGGCGCACGCCTTTAATCCCAGCACTTGGGAGGCAGAGGCAGGCAGATTTCCGAGTTCGAGGCCAGCCTGGTCTACAGAGTGAGTTCCAGGACAGCCAGGGCTACACGGAGAAACCCTGTCTCGAAAAACCAAAAAAAAAGAAAAAAGAAAAAAGTCACAGAAAAACTTTTAGAGGACACTAGGGAGACACATGAAAGAGGAAATAAAGGTTTTCCTTTAAGACACAAGGGAAGAAATGACATCAAAACACGTGGCACGAGAGGCTTTTGCTGTCACATGACTATCCTGCCAAAATCCGAAGGGGCGTGGCTGTCCCCCCCCCCCCACCCCCGCAGCGGTACTCTTTGAAGCTGATGCTTCATCTGCAAATTGCATGAATACTGCTCTATTGGTTGGATAATAACTGGAATTAAGTCTTGTTCCAAGGTGTAATTATTTCGTGCGAATAGCCACCACACCATCCTCATATGCCAGTTTGTAGATGGTAAAGGAAACATTACACTTTTCCAAACTGGTGGACTGTGAGGTGTGTCTTAGAGTCACGGTTAGGGAGGCCCATCTCTAAGCCATCTTCTGCAAAGAGAGCCTGTACGCTGTGTTTTGTAAGGTGCCTTTGGGGTATTCGACCCCTTGCAGAGAAAGCACTCTTTATGTTTTTAACATGCTGTTTTTATCTGTAAGATTAGATTAAAAAAGTAAAGCACACGACCCTGCCTAATTTTTCCTCTGAACAGTGAAGGGGAGTTAATTTGCTGGAATTAATAAAATCCCAGTGTCTCCTGAACTTGGTTTGTTTTTCTAGGGTATTCCCATGCAGATGGATCCAAAAGGAGACAGATAAAACTCAGGCTTTTTGTTTTTCTGACACTTTGGGTCATTGAGAGGTCTGTTCACAGCCTGGCAATTAGTAAGCAACAGTTTTTGATCAACTGACTGACTGTCTTATTCATCATCTCATCCCTGAAGCTGAGCACCACGTCTGGGTCCCTCATCTATTTGCATGTGGACACTACTACACGTGGGCCCTCCAAACCAATTTTTCATCCCAAAATGTAATTTATTTTTAATGAACTTAAGCAGAGTGCAATCTTTTGTGTTATTCTCCAGAACTTCAGTGATAAATTGAATTTGTTTTGAAAGTCAAGGTGAATCTGGATAACTCCTAGGGGACCTTCCATATTGTTGAACATTAGACATTTCAGTATGAAAGTCAATTCCCCTGTCCCTGGGCTAACCTGGAACAACGGATTAAAATGAAAAGCAGAGAGTGATTTGTACCACCAACATATATACTGAAGTGATTCCTCATGGATGAGCAAGGAAATGGGGAACAACTTGATCCTTACATGATAGCCCATCTGAGAATGTGCTTCATTAGATTAGAAAATGTATTTCTGGTGTAGTGGAGAATAAGCCAGACATCATCACATCATTATAAATGTTGGTATTTCCTTGGTTTTTTTTTTTTAAAGAATGAATGTGAAATTTACATCTGCAAATGCTTTTATGTCTTGGTTTGGCCACACTTTCCCAACAATCTGGTGTTGGGAGCTTTGGGCAAGGCAGAGACCGTGATGTGAAGACCTTCTTCTGAAGGAAGAGCTTTTGGAGAGTTCTCCTCTCTATATTTCAAGTCAACAACAGGTAAAGGCAATCCTGCCTTCTCTCCCTCTTTCCCTCCTCCCTGTCTGCCTCCCAACCTCTTTCTTTCTTTAGATGTATTTATATGTAGAAATTAGTTTTATTCACTTTATTATTTGTATGAGGGGTTTGCCCGCATGTATGCATATACGCCACCTGTGTGTGGTACCTATAGAGGAGAATATCAGACCCCCAGAAAGAACTGGAATTGTAGATGGTTTCCGATTGTCATGTGGATGCTGGGAATAAAACCTGGGTCCTCTGCAAGAGCAGAAAGAATTCTATCACTAATCTCTCTCTCTTCTTCTGTGTGTGTCTGTGTGTGTGTGTCTCTGTGTGTGTGTGTGTGTCTGTGTGTCTCTGTCTCTATCTGCCTGTCTCTCTGTCTGTCTGTCTGTCTGTCTGTCTCTCTCTCTCTCTCTGTGTGCATGTGTGTGTCTCTGGGCCTCTCTGTCTGTCTCTCTGTCTGTCTGTTTCTCTGTGTGTGTGTGTGTGTGTGTGTATGTGTGTGTGTCTCTGTCTGTCTGTCTCTATCTGTCTCTGTCTGTCCGTCTCTGTCTGTCTGTCTGTCTGTCTGTCTCTATCTGTCTCTGTCTCTGTCTCTGTCTCTGTCTCTGTCTCTGTCTCTCTCTCTCTCTCTCTCTCTCTCTCTCGCTCTGTGTGTGTGTGTGTGTGTGTGTGCGCGCGCGCGCACGCATGCACGCACTGTTGCTGGATATATACCCTATGTGTAACCTATGGTTTCATTTATGCTAGGCACCTCCTGTACCACTGAACTATATCTCCATCCAAAAGAATTTTCTTCATGTGTGCTTATATGTGGTAATCATTCAAGGGCCTGTTCATGTGTTTAGGCACATATGTATCTGCATGTATATGTATATTCATGTATTGGGGGGACTAAAGTTGAAGCTCCCCAGCTTATTCAGTGATGCAAGGTCTCTCATTTGAACCCAGGGCTCACTGATATAACTAGTCTATCTATCTGGGCTTCCTCTACGAGTCCCCTGTCTTCATCTTCCAGCCAGTAAAATCACAAAGGAGCCAGTTCAACCAGTCAGCATTTATTGTGTTCTGAGCAAAAGAATTTGGTTTCTCACACTGCACTTTATCCATTGTACCATCTTCCTGGCCCTGGCGTTTATTACAAAGTCCACCAAGTCAGATTAACTTCATATAATGATTTTTTAAATACAAGATTCAACTTTGATTTATCAAGTAGTAATGCCACGTGATTGTATTAAAGGCTCAGCCCAGCTACAGTCACAAATAATCTAGTTACTTGTTTCCAAAGCTTGATGTAGTGGATATTGAGGTTGCTTATAATCACCCAAATAGATACCCTCTGGCTCCCAGAGGAAGAGCACCCTGGCATCTAGAGAATATTCCAGGTAGTGAAAGTGCCACACATTCGGATAAATAATCAGCAAAGCAGCACAGGTGAGGCAGTTTTTTCCGTCACAGACCTCTCAGATGCCTGAGGGCTTAGAAAGCAGGCAGTACCACTTCAAGTACCTTCTTACCTTTAAAAGACAATTATCTTCAGCATGTCTGGAGAGAGAGCTAGTGCCACGGAGCTCCTTGGCAGCAGTTCTCACATATTAACTAGCTGGGTCCTCAGTGTGAGATGCACTTGCAGACTGCTCTGAGAGATTTGTGTATTAAGGATCTGTCTGCAGCACCCTCCTGGGTTTCATCACGTGCGTGCGTGCTTGTGTGGGAATGAGGTTGCCAGGAGGACATTTCCTAAATTATTCCTGCAAAGCCAGTGATTACCAGAGGCTCACCTAATCAGAAAGCCTGCTCTGTAGCAGGGTGCATTTTGCAAATCACTAGCTCACAAATTTCAATTTGCTCACATCATGAAAGAGGAAACTCCTGTGGATTTGAAAGGGAAGACGTCAGATCCAGGATGGCAGTGTTGAGTGATAGGGAACATTAGCCCCAGAGGGCAGAAAATGAGAAGGCATTCCCTTTCGACGCTGTGTACACAGGTTTGAGGTGTTTAGCAAACAGATGATTTGTGAAGGGTGAGACTGTGCAGCCATCAGGGTGCTAGGATTTCAGTGCTGGGCTCAGCCTCTAGGACTGCTCACGTTTCAAGGGTTGAGGGCCTGGGTTTTTGCCTAGTTGCTTCAGGAGATTATTTTAGAAAGGACCCTGGGACTAGTCAGCCAAAGTCTGGGAGTGTGTGCACGTGTGTGCACGTGAGTGTGTGTGTGTGTGTGTGTGTGTGTGTGTGTGTGTGTATAGCGAAGGTACAACTCTCCTACCCAGTTCTGAGCATGCCTCTCCTCCTCTACTGCCCCTCCTGCTTGCAGTCCTTCAGGACTGAGTTTCCGAGGTAGGTAACTGAACTGATTGTTTTCACCTTCTATTTCCTTCCTTTTCTCCGTCCCTTATTTCTGTCAAAGCAAAAACACTGTGACAGGAAGGAGAAAGAGAAACACACATAGGCACACATATGTGCACACATACACACACAAACATGCACACACATAAACACACTCATGCGCACATACACATGCATACACATGCACACAGGCACACATATGTACACACTCAAGTGTGTGCATGTACACACACCCCTACACACATGCATGCATATATACTCACACACATATACATGCACATACACTTGCACACACATGTGCACATGTGTATACATATTCACATGCATAGACGTGCACACACTCACACATACATGTACACACACATGCAGACACTCACATGCACACACACTCACATATACAAATGCACGCACACTTTCACTCATATGTTCACATGCATACACATATTCACATATACATGTACATACACGCACACACTCACATGCACACACATACATATATATATATACACATGCATGCACACTCACATGGACACACATACATACATACACATGTACACACATGCACACAGACTAACATGTACATGCACACATATACATACATATACATACACATGCACACACACTCACATGTACCTGTACACACAGGCACACACATACACATGCATACACACATACACACACACACACACACATGAGTACACACATTTTCATCTGTGGCCCTTCCTTTCTGACTAAAGCACTTCACTCAGTCCTCCACTAAATGGAGTCTAATTGGAGCCTGTAGCTCAGTGGTAGAGTGCTTGGATAACAAGCATGAGGCCCTGGACCTCTTTCCAAAACAGAAAGAAAAGAATAAACAAATAAAGAAAGAAGTTTACAGGATGGATTATAACACAGCACCAGACATTTTTAATCGAGAGGAATCCCTCGGTTTTGTTTTGCAGTAGAACCCTTCATTATTCCACTGCCCTAGCATTTGTACCTGCTGGCCTCACTTCTGCACTGAGCTGCCCTGGCTGCAGTAACTCCAGAGGCAAGGAGTCACATCGAAAAACACACAAGGTGGGGTGTGCGATAACCGCGATGACAAGCTCTTGGGTTCAATCTTTCATTTAACTTCTACTCTCAAAAGCTACTGGAAATAGAAAAATATTTAATACAAACATAGCCAGTATTTGAATCATAAAATGACAATAGATGCCATTCCTCAGGTCTATAGTAGACTTGTGCTTTTAAAATAGCATATCCCATTAAATTCTTCAATAACCTCTATAGAGTTAGGTGTTATTGTCCATATTTCACAAATGAAAACTAAGACCCAAACAACTTCAAGTCTCTACAAAGTTGCATGTGCAGCCTAGGTCTGTGCACGGTGGCCCAGTTCTGTGATTTTGTGTATCATGGGTGTGAACTCAGCATGGCCTGCCCAGCTGTGCTAAAGTAAAACATTAGAGGTCAGCTGTTTTGTCATTCTCATAGCAGCGACAGAATAACTAAAGGTAGATTGTGCTTAGTTCCGACTGATGGTCTGATGTGCTAAAGTCCTTGCTGGCAGGAATGGGTGGTATTGAGAACAGCTAGGGTGACTGGTCCTTGTCAACTGGAGTTTGCATCTTGGTCTAGTACATCACAGCGGATCAGGATACAGAGAGCTCTAGTAGGCAGCTCGGTCCAGCTATAACAATCAAAATCTTCCTCCCAACAAAGTACTTCCACTCACCAGGCCCCACCTCCTAAAGGCGCCACAGCCTTCCATGGCCTTCCAAAAACATCACCATCCAGCAAACAACGGTCAGTCCCCAAGCACCAGCCTCTGAGGGACATTTCATACTCAAGCCATACATAGAATTGTGTGTCTGGGAAATTGTCTAGTGCTGGGGACATCATGCTACATACATTATTGCACCTTGGCATTTAGAAAAGAGGACAAAAGATCACATGCCTCCCATTGCAACACAAGTGCCTGTGTCCGAGAAGCTACACATTATGAAGTGTGGGGCAAGTTGCTATACTTCAGATCTGATGCCACCTTGAGGTAAGATGACTTTAAACACCACATTTGATGTATGTATTGGATATGAATTGATTTTGTGTCCATTTGTAAATTGATTTCAGCATTACTGATTGCCTGCGAGTGTGTATGTATACTCTTTAAATTTATTCTTTTAACTTAACACTTGAGTGACTCCATCTTTTATTAATGAGTTAAATAAAATCTTTAAGGTTTTCTTTTGTATGCACATGAAAGTGATGATTTTACATAGAAAATTCAAGTGGCCTCATTCTAAGAAGGAAGTCCTAGTTCTAATAAAATCTGTACTTTGTAGTGGTCAAGTGGGAAACAGGAGTATTCTCCAAGTTTCCTGTGTTGCTTCTACCACTGTATGCTTTCTGATGTGCTATATGGAATTACAGAACACAGTGAAGTAAAGTTGAAGATTAGTACTGGGAAATAAATATAAATTCTTTGCCAGATACATGAGTGGTCCATTTTCCTTTCTTCCTGGATAAGAGATTGCTGGGGTCTAACAACAATGTCAGTACTCATGTGCTGGACTTACACTTTGTTGCTGTAAGAATGGGGCATCTTATGTCTTAGGTTTGTTTGCCCATCATATCTGCTGAAACCTGAAACCTAGATAGTGTAGCTTGGCCCTAAGAGGCACAGGAAACACGCTTGATGAATGAGATACATGCTCAGTGAGGTCTTCCGTGTTTTCTGAGCTTCTGTCTTCAGAAAGGTTGTTTAGATAAATATAAAGACAGTTTTGTTTAGCTTAGAAAATGACTTATGAATTAGAAACAGAAGCACGCCCATGAATCAAGAAAAACCAGAGTTGAATTATGTTTTGAGTATCTGGAAAACCCAGAGAAAGGTCAAGAAATGGCAAAGGCTTCTCAAAGGACTGGCATAACAAACGCAACCCAAGTCTCATATGTCTGACAAGGTATAACGAACCGTAACTCTTATCAGGCTCTGTTTGGAATAGATTTTGAGCATCAGAAACTGTAACCCTTGGTGGTTCTCAAATCCTGCTTACAGGACAGATGAAGCACACATACTGCTGATATTCCTCAGACTGCCCAGAGAGCCTGTGACTGGAAGTAGGGGCAGTTCATGGAGAGTTAGCAGAAGTCTACTTCAAGACAGAGATACCACAGTTCTACTGGGATTTCTTATTCCCTAACTGTGGTCCCTGTAATACCAGTGGTATCAGGTACAACCAATGCAGAGCTTTTTAAGCATGCCAAATAGAAACAAGAAGAAGAGAGTGATACTGACAATAATTATCAATGTGATCATTATAACATTGAGAATTAGAAAAATATTTAGCAAAGGATGTTGAGTGAAAAAAGACATGCCTAATTTGCTGAGATTGAGGAGCTGCTAAGACAAGAGATTTGAAACCAAAAGGCTCCTGGGGTTGAAAACCTCTAGAAACGAGAAATGGGTCATTTCTTTTAACTTAATTGTTTTTCTTCTATCCTTTATGCTCATTTAATAACACATTATTTATGTTTGAAAACAAAGAGGTAGGGGGAGGAAAAGAGATGAAAAGAAGACGGCAAAAGCGAGAAGGAGCCTTCCTGAGGGGAAATAAAAAAGCTTTAACTAGACACAAAAGCCCAAGACTCAGACAGAAAGAAGGGCCTCTGTCCTTTGGACCTTTGAAGCTGGAAGCTGCTGGAAGGAGCCTTTGCTGAGAGCAGGTGTCCACCTCATTTGCTTGGCCTTTCTGCACTTGGAATCCTGCATAAGGGAAAGGACTGTTTTGTTCCCCCTCCTGGCAGCAGTAACAACAGATCCACTCGTTCACTGTGAAAGGAGAGAGTTAACCTTCCCTGGGTAACCTTTGTTTTAGTTGATAGCCTTGTCTGAGTAGACACAGGCAGAAATCCACCCTGCAGAGTCATGGAAAGTGAGGCAGAGATGAGGTGGAGCCACAGGGCAGGCAGGGCTGGAGTTCCTTCCCACTGAAGAAGCTTCAGTGACATGGTAGCTCCATCTGCAGTGGACTGACAAAGGTCTCCCCAGTGAAATCTCTACACACTAGAGAGTACAGCTGGGTATCCACAAGTCAAAGTAACTGCTGCATTTAGGAGACAGCAGCCAGGGAGGAGCACTTTCTAGAGTTTATGTCTCAGCAGGAAGCTACAGCTAGAGACTCCAGGCAAAGAAAAAAGAAAAAGAAAAAAGAAAGAAAAAGAAAAAAAAATCCATGTGTGTGCAGGTAATGGCATTTCAACTCCCGTCTCCCCAACTCCTGCCAAGAACAGCAACTGCCTGACATGATGGCACTGACAATATTTACTGACTACGGTTACGCTGCCATGGCTGAGTTTTAAATTTCTTGTTTGTTTCCATGAGTTGTAAAAGGTTTTGTATATAATCCCTGAAATTTTCCTGGAAGATGGCATAGGTTGTAGTCTCTAAGATAGAAAGGGGCTCCAGGGTATGATGTCTTTGAGGTCACAGAGAGTTCAGCACCTCGGCAGCATCTGATTGCAGAGGAGTTCTAGTCTGATAGCTGGCTTATCACTGTGAACCAACATGTGTGGCTTCTGTACAGTGATTTAATAAGAGGGTTAGTCCCAAGGCTATTAGGTGGATGCCTGACAAATAGCTAGAATTTGCTAGTTAGGGATTATTTTCACAAAGGCATTTCAACAGCAGTGTGAGTGAGGCTTTTCTGTATCATTTTGTAACACAGAGTTTAATAGTCTTATTTATATAGGACACACATATCTATAATCTTGCATTAAATAATAGAAATGAATATGAACAGGCACTATTAGATATAAAATAAATAATAAATTCTTTTTTTTTTCCTATAGAAAAAAATAGCTATCCCACCCCAAAGCTCAGGGAACATTGTGGAAGATGGGGTGGAAACCATCTGGACATAAAACAGCCACTGTGCTCATGAACACACTCCAGAGTGGCTCCCTGCACAAGACCTGGACACAACTGGCTCGAGCCCTTCAGCATCTCATCATGAATGGTAGAGCATGAGGTCCTCCCACCACAAGGGACTATTGGCAGTTAGGAGTTATTGGGGGAGGAATGCCATTATCTATAGTGGTGAAGCCACCGATAGGTAGTCTTCGCCCCACTAAATAATCCACCCACACTCAACAAATGTCAAGTGAACACAGTCTGTCATGCTTAAAGGAAGACACGATGGGTAGGGAAATGGCTCCACAGTTAAGAGCACTGCCTACACTTCTAAAGGATCTGGTGCATTCCTAGCACCCATCCTGTGGTTCACAACCATCTATAACTCCAACTCCAGGGGATCCACCTTCCTCTTCTGACCTCCACTAATACCAGACATAGGAGTGATGCACATAGGCACACGAGGGCAAGACACTTATACACATAAAATAATACAATTAATATATCTAAAAATGCACATAACAAAAGATGAGTTTATAAAAATAAAGAAGACATGAAAGCAGAACAGAGAGATTGGGAAGAAGGATTTCAACAGGTAACAAGTAAGATGATGAGAGGGGAGGCAAGCAACCCATCATATAATGTATAAAGCTGTCAATCAATAAAACTAAAACAAAGAAAAACAGACAAAAAGGGAATAGTAACAGAAAAAAATGAATTTCACAAGATGCTGAGCAGTTCTCCTTAAAAAGAGACAAAACTCTTTGAAAAAAAATAACATTACTAGAGATTTTGCTGAAAATTTAATCTTATGTGCCTTAGGAAGACGTATTGTACTATATCCTCAAACTGTGAGCCTAAATAAAACCACATCATTTGTCAAAGAGGAAAAATAAGTCAATGAGATTTTTTGTCTAAGCTAAAACACCAGAGTGTAGACCCTAGCACTTCACAAGCAGGCTCCTTGAGACCTATGGAAGGAGGAGATACAATATGTATGCAGTAACAGGGCATAGCCCCAAACACATAATCAGAGAAATAGTTCCATAAGAACTCACTTATTCAGAATGCGTCCCCCGACTTAGAACATGTAAGAGCTCTCATGCAGATGAGTCATTGGAGGTCGGCAGAAAGAGGGGACGAGGGCCCTGGTGTATTGGAGTTCTGTCACTGCTATAGCCTGACATGAAACAATTTAGAGAACAAGGTTTTATTTAGGCTCACAGTTTGAGGATACAGTACATTTTAAGTCCGTGATGGAAACAGTGCCTACGGAGCATCAGGGACACAGGCTGTTTGCCTACATCTATGCAGATCAGGAAGCCAAGAGCAGGGGAAGCACTGGTGGTCTATGCCCCTCAGAGCTTACCACCTTCACCCAACAATCTACTTCCTCCAGGTCAGTTCCACCCCTCTTCCTCCAAACAGTACCACCAGCTGGGGGGACAAGATTCTAACTACACAAACCCATTAAAGATATTTTATACCCAGGCTGTAGCAACTGAAAATATAAAAAGGGGGTACCCAGGAAGGCTTCTTTGGAAATGTGGCTTCAACATTGAGTGGGACACCAGCTGACACAACACAGAGACAGTATGCAGAGATGGAAGCAGAGTGTAGAGAGCCATTGGTGCTAGTAGGATGGTATTGCTGCCTTTAAGTACAAAGGCCACCTAATGCATTGGACAGAGTGCTATGTGGATACAGCTACTGCACAACAGGGTGACCTTCAATTGAGGGGACAATTGGACCATAGTGACCTGCAGGAAAGGGTCTGGGAAGAGGTGTTTTGCCCTCTCTCC
>JADRCD010216048.1:7339-19206 GCA_019843815.1 Montemys delectorum | reverse complement strand
CTATACTTGTGTTTATATGTTTAACTTCACATTCTCATGATTTTATTTGTAACTACTTTTCTTCCCTGCATGACTGCACTTGTTTTGGGGAGCAGAACTATGCTATAGTTGTATTTAAACCTTTTCCATGGAGTAGCTGACAATAAATTTTATGTAGTAGGTGCTCAATAAACATCTGTTGAGTTGAGATTAGTGAATATGTTCATTTATACCTCAATGCATCAATGTTGTTAGATGTGAGGAATTATCATTTCTTATCTAAATATTTTGGGGTTCTAACTATTTCAAGGGTTGCAGACACTGGTAGATTCTGTAGGGATAGTTTATCAAGTATTCCATGATCCTTAACATTTATTTCTTATTTTGAGAACTGAGTTACATGAGGAATATAACCGTGATGACTTTTCTGTTGATTTAAGTACCATCTCTCCAGGTTAAATATTTGTGTTCCTTACATTATGTTATATAGTAGTAGTGAATAACTGAAATCTGATAGTCACCTACTTAACACTCTGCCTCTATCACTCAATAGGTTTCCTGTGTTACCTTACCATATTTTTCAATATGGATAATGGCTTGTACTCTGTGTACAGTTCAAAGCTCACAGATTACTTTATAATCTGGTACTGCCACTTACTATAAAGCATATAATGTGGAGTAAGAATTATACCTAAGCTACTTACTGACTGTTTAACCGTGGGTGAGTTACTTGGTTTCTATGGACATTCCATATGTCATTAGTAAGTAATTATGATAAAATAGGTCATGGTCATATAATATATATTATAAAATAGTTCATCAATTAGAGATTATTATCAAATAAATAGTAGCTGAACATGAAATTAGTCTTATTATGATCTATTCTCTCAACTTATAATGTGGAACTCGTTCCGTTTCTTTTGCTTTCTTTGATTTAACTTAACACATAGATTGAAGAAACACCTCTCACCATGTTTGTTAGCTTGCATACATAGCATTTAATCCTTCCTTTTGTGATCATCAAGACAACAGAACTAAAAGACCCAAACCTATGTCTCTGAATTGGTCTTGTTTTACATGGTTTGAATCAGTTAACATGTGTCATTCACTCAGTATTAGTATTATATATCACATAATAGGGGGAAAGGTTGGCTAGAAACGTTTAGTAATTGATCAACCTTGATTTAGTTTCTGGTTTCTCCCTTTTCTACTTGTATGACCTTGGATGAGTCATTTAATTTGATTAATTATCACTTATCTCAACTGTGAATTAGGAGGTGTAGTAATACCCTATGACACTTCTGGATTGGCTATGTGTAGTAATTGCTATAATATTTAAACTGTTTAATATAATGTAGTTATGCTCATAAGATATGCAGAAATCTTCTTGAACAAATTTCATAAAGGAAGTAAAATTTTCAGTATATCCATGTATCCCTTTATACCCTCTGTCCAGACTAATAATTTCTCCATTTGTATATGCATACTTACTTAATATGACTGAATTTTTGCAATGTATATGGAATATAAATTTTCTTATTAGCCTTTAGCCTCAGTAAAGGCAGCTATACTCCATATTTGTCAATTTTAATGCTTGTATCTGCCATTGAATGTGTTTACTATATGACAAATAATTTTTATAAAATAAGTAATTCTGCAGTGATCTGTGATGCATCTTTGAATAGTCAGAAATAAGTTCCGGCTATGGCATTGCAGCTCTTGAGTCATCTTCATCCCATGCCTTTCTCAGCCCCAGTATTTTTACTTACACAGTGAGTTTTGTAAGGTTTAATTGAGAATGTCTATTGAGTACATAATAGCTTCTTTGTTTTTTCTCTACAATGCTAGGGACCAAACCCAAGGCCTCACAAATGATAGCCAAGTCCTCTAAAACCGAACTGCAACTTCATCCCCCAATAATATCCTTGTGATTGATTCTGATTTATGTTAATAATTATGAAATATATTCATATTGTCTAGTTAGTAAACATCATTCTTTGTGGAAAAATTAGTGCTATCTATTTCTGTTTATAAATGTTCTCTAACAACCATGCTTAGAATACATACTTTTCCAAAGACAGAATTGCTTACATAACATTTTAAGGCCTCGACATTAATGGAAATTCCACAGCCTTCATATTGCATACTATCACCTACATAGTTCATTTATACCACTCCTACAGAAAAAGAACAAAAATGGGCTGGGGTTCTTGCACAAGTGGAAGAAATACAGAATAATTAGTACAGGAAGTTAGTTATAAAGGCCAAGTAGGTCTACATGATGAATTGCAGAAGAAAGGTTTGTAATTGACAGGCATGTTTCAGTCCTATTTTGATGAGTAGTGTGAAATACAGAATCTCAGATATTTGTGTTTTCTTTCCTCTTTGTATTTTTTTAATATAATGTAACATCAGTTGAGATAAAACATCATTGGTTATCATGTTAAGTTATGAGAAACTAAAAGAATGTCCATCAAGGGACATGACCATCTTTTCGAAAATATATGATGCATTATCAGTACTATATGTGGTAGTTGCAGTTGTACATGGTTATATCATGTTAGGCATAATTATGATCTGGTTATTGTTTTTATTTAAAAACTAAACATGCCATAGGGAGATATGATTTGTATTAAGTTGACAAGGAGTGAACTTATGATGACTAATCTAGATTGCAAACTTGACTACATCTGGAATTAGCTAAAACTTAAGCAGCTGGGCATGTCTACAAAGGGTTTTTCTTAGTTGGGCTAGATTAGGTGGAGACTCATCCTACATCAGGATAATTTGATGTTAGAAGACCCACCCTAAATCCGAGTCACACATTCTGGTGGCATCCTACATGAAGGGACATGGAAAAAGAAGATTTTGCTGTCTGCCTTCTTGCCTCATTCTCTTCACTGGTCAGTCCATGTAGTCTATCCATGAGCCATTCCTTCCCTGGTGTTGGAATCTACTTCTTTGGGATTCCAATGTGACCTGAAACCTGGCAACTATCTAAGACCTCCCTGGGACTCCAGTCCTGGATTGGGGTAGCAGATACATCCAGTCTTATCAGTCCCTTGAACTTTCTGTCAGCAGACAGCCATTGCTGTCTAGACCTCTGCCTATAAACCAGTCTAATCAATCTCTTATCAGCCCTATTCTTTTACAGAACATTTCTACTAAATAAAAGAAAACTTTGAGAGGAAGTAAAACAGTCCTAGACTGTTTCATTCATATACAAATTATGAGTACGTTATATCCTTAGTTCAGGATCCAAGATTAAACACATCTTTAAATGCCTTGTGTATTTTTGCCTTGTAGGCTTGAGCTATCATTGAAAAGCTGACAGGAGTTTATTCAAAGCATGTTCTTGCTTCTTTGAAACAAGTTTTTCTTAGTCTACCTATTAGCTACACTTTATCTCATCAAGATTGAGCTCCTGTGCCTTCCAAAGTTATAACTGGCTTATTGGGCTATGTTATCTGAGCTGTTACACTAAAGGATATGACTGAAGGCATATCCCAAGGCCTTTCTTCTCTTTCAAAGTAACATCCAATCTAAGAATGACCTCCAGAAGATGAGAAACTGACTTTTACTTTCTGAATAATTTCCTAGGTATAGCGACATTCATGATGTCGAGGATTGAAACTTTGTGGACTATGTTGTGGGTATGTGACAACAGCAGTTAGTACTAAATCATGGAAGAGACAGCCACTTTTGCTCTTCACAATATGAGCTTACACATCTCACCCTGATGACATCAAAGCATTCAAAATTGCTTGAAAACATGTCCTAATTCCTACAGAAATGGGATTTTCTCTCTTGATAACTGCATCAAAAGGAGTGGGTGATTTCAGCCACATCTTTAGCCTTCTCTTCTGCAACAGTGAGACATGTTCTTCTTAAGTATCTATATCTTTTACTTCTTATGGCACATAAGCTGGAATTATCAAAGAGTTAATTAAGATGTTCGTAAATGATAAGCCCTGGTAAGAAAGATGTCGATTTTGTGGATATTAAACCCACCATGTAGACTCCTCAACAACTGAGAAAAAATACCACACAAAAGGGGATCTTTAGGATTGTTCTCTGCATGGACACAGGATGAACCTTCAAGCCACGGTAAATTGAAATGATGACTTGTTGACACAGAATTTCTGAATGATGGTTATTAACAAAGTTTGTCCTGTTAGCTAGCCCTAACACTTTATGCTACAGCTCAAGAATGTCTTTTTTGTTTCAACATATTTACAGGATTACTTGATTTACAGTAGAAGAGTTTTCAGATCTCTCCCACCTGCTTTTCATTTACTAGTAGAACATCCATGTTTTCCACTGGTCACATTCTTCTCTCATAAGCTTATTTCCTCTGACCCACCACATAACCACAAATTAACTTCTAGTTTTGCTTTCTAACTACACACAGGAATATTTACATCCATTTACTTCATAATTTTAGTTTTTATGCTTAAAAAACTACCAAACCATGATGATATGAACTTCTTGTAATATGATCTCCTAAATGTTTTAAAATGCTACACAAATACCCCATCAGAGATATCACAATCTTTGACTACACCTGCTCAGATCAATGTAATCTATGAGCATTTATCTGCCAACATCTTCACATAAACCCTTCTGAGCCTTTATATCAGAATTCATCACTTATTAATAAAATATTTTATTGACTTATTATACTCAAAGTGTTTGGTAATTTTTAATGTTGAAACTATTTGAAAGATATCATAAGTGTTTAGAATTTCAATTTCTTTCATTTTTCAAATAAATTGTTAAATAGTCATAGAAAGGTCTCTACATGATCTTCTCTGGAGACCATTGTCCTCAAATGTGACAAACTGCAAAACCTTTGGACAAGCTTAATTCACTCTCTAGAAATTATGAATACAGAGAAAGTACTACAGAGTTAATGAGGCCATGTATAACTATCAGTAACTAGAAAAAGATATCCAAAATCAGAAATTAGACATTTTATTTTAAATATACATATAACATATAATTGTGTCAATCAACTGCAATTAAAGAATTATGTACAACAACATATTACATAGCACTGTTTCAGTCAATAAGAGATGTCTATATATGATACTTATAAAAACCCAGAAAAATAGATTATGAAAGGAAAATCTCTCAAGTTTTGTTTAACTTTTTCTAAGATATAAGAAGTCTATTTTAGTACAATTCCACATAATAATAGTTACTTCATTCACCAATAGAATATTTAGCAAAGAGCAGAATTCAATCACTATATTAATAGAAACAAATATTTAGTGCAAATTTATTTATAAATTTAGCATTGGCTAATAAAGCATTAAATAGAAACAAATTTATACATTTAAAATATTACATATAATTTTTTATTATAAGATATACAGTGGTATTCTCATAAGACTATGAGAGAGTTGGAAGATTCCTACTGCTGAGTATCTTTTTAATAATTTTCTATGCTTTTTTTGTTTGTTTGTTAAAATGTAGAGATACTATTTTATTACAATTTCCTACACTATTTGTTATAGTAGTATGCTATATGAAGAATGGGTACAGCTCTCTGTATCATTGAGATTTCTAAAAGTATTTGATGTGTACTCAAGGATGATAAGGTATTTCCATAACTAGTTCCTCAGAATGCATCCATGTCCTTATAAATAAACAAATCAGTTGTGATGTTCTATAATATCTTAGTGTGTTTGCTATGCCATGGATAACATGTACAAAGGCAAGAATGCCTCAAACCTACCAATGTCACAAAATGTCCCTGTACTTTATGTCTACATGGTTCTTAGAAAAACCCAGAAAAATAGATTATGAAAGGAAAATCTCTCAAGTTTTGTTTAACTTTTTCTAAGATATAAGAAGTCTAATTTTAGTACAATTCTACATAATAATAGTTACTTCATTCACCAATAAAATATTTAGCAAACAGCGGAATTCAATCACTATATTAATAGAAATAAATATTTAGTGCAAAGTTACTTATAAATTTAGCATAGACTAATAAAGCATTAAATAAAACCAAATTTATACATTTAAAATATTTAAGATATAAATCACTATAATGAAATATTTTTTAGAATTACAAATATATAAGTAGATAAACATTATGAAAGCATAATAAAAGATATAATTTTTAAAAATTCACTTCTTGTATAGGGTGCTCTAATCAATATTTGATTTGTAAGTATGTTTTACTAAATTTTTTCAGTAGTTTAAAAAATTTTTCTGAATGTACATCAGTGGAAGAAATACTAACATTATACAGTAAAGCAAAATGTGTTTATCTATTATTTCAAGTTAAAAATTATCATTTGTTTGATAATCTTAAGAGAATAGATTGAATATTATTTTCCTGGATCATTATCCAGCTCATTCCTCCTCTTGGGTAGTTATTTTCAATAAAAGCATTTGTAGATTCCTCTTCACATCCTATGTTTTCCTCATGTACGGAGAGCGTAGATGAAGAAATCAGTGGAGGGTTCATTTTCTTGCTTTTTTTTTTCAGTTAATTTTCTGCCTCCCTAGGCTCAGGCTGTAGAAGGACACCTTAGAATTTGTAATTTTTTTTAAATTATTATCCTTCATCAGAGGCACCGACAATCGTTTGACTTATTTATTTATTATATGTGAATACACTGTAGCTGTCTTCAGACCCGGCAGAAGAGGGAGTCAGATCTCATTACAGATGGTTGTGAGCCACCATGTGGTTGCTGGAATTTGAACTCAGGACCTTCAGAAGAGCAGTCAGTGCTCTTAACTGCTGAGCCATCTCTCCAGCCCAGAATTTGTAATTTTAACACAGGATCTAGGCCCCCACATGGAGATGATGTTCCTTCAACAAGCAACTTCATCACATCCTACAGATAGTTATTGATCTTGGTTGGATCTTTACATTTGTCCTGTTGTTTATCTTTACCAGACAACTTTTAAAGTTTTTATGGTTTTTAGTTATCCTCTATGTTTTTTGATATTGATTTTTTTCTTCTTATTTTTGAGGTCATAATTTAACTACAGCATTTCTCCTTTTTCTTTACTTCAAACCTTTCCATGCACCTCTCCACTTTTCTTTAAACTCATGGCTTCTTTTCTCACTAATTGTTATTGCATGCATATATGTGCTTTTATATACACAGATCACCTAACTATAGCCTGTTCAGTTCATAAATTGTTACTTGTATGTATATTTTCAGGCTGACCATTGGTGCTAGGGGAAGCAATCTCATAGCAAACTTCCAGAGTCTCTGGCTCTTCTAATCTTTTCAAACTCTCTTATGGAACATTCCCTAAGCCTTGGGTTTAATGGTGTTTTGTAGCTTTCTCCATTGGTACTGGGCTCCACAATTCTGTATTTTGATTGGTTGTGCTTTTCTGTAGTGGTCTCCATCTTTTTTGCAAACAGATGTTTCCTTGATAAGGAGTATTTCTTATAGTGCTAATAAACTCAAGCTTGGTTTATTTAGGAATATCTTCACTCATAACTGCTTTGAAAGACAGTTCTACATGATTAAATCGTTTTCTCTTCAGTACTTTTAAGTATGTTATTCTGCTACCTCTGACTTCAAAGCTTCTCTTCAGAAGTCAATTGGTAATTGGAAAATCATTGTCTTAGTTAGGGTTTCATTGCCGTGAAGAGATACCATGACCATAGCAACTCTTGTTAAGGAAAACATTTAATTGCAGCTTACTTACATGGTCAGAGGTTCAGCCCATTATCATTAGTTTGAGAAGCATGGTAGAGTCCAGGCAGGCAGGCAGGCATGGCACTGGAGGAGCTAGAGTTCTAAAGGTAACTAGGAGAAGATTGTCTTCCAGGCGGGTCTTGAAGCCCATCTCCAAAGTGACACATTCCTTCCAACAAGGCCATACCAACTCCTCATAATAGTGACACACCCTGGGCCAAGCATATTCAAACCAGCACAATCATTATATGTAGAAGAGGAGGAAGAGGAAGAAAGGAAGAAAGAGAGACAGGGTG
The DNA here is from genome assembly GCA_019843815.1 of Montemys delectorum. Taxonomy (NCBI): domain Eukaryota; kingdom Metazoa; phylum Chordata; class Mammalia; order Rodentia; family Muridae; genus Montemys; species Montemys delectorum. The sequence continues at coordinate 11,255 of JADRCD010216048.1, read as the reverse complement.
CAGAAGGGTTGGACTTTTGATCTCCCTATACTGGGTTAAGTGAGAGTGATTGCATGTCATGAAAGTTCCTACCATTTCCAATGTTGCTTTTTTAGTTGTTTTCTTGGTTGTTTTAAAATTTTACTAATTTCTAGAGCACATATTATTCTATTTTATGAGAATCTTGTTTATTTAGTGTCTCCATGGATTGTGGGAGCTTGGAGCTTTGTATTCTGTTATACTAATATTCCTGATTTTAACATTTAGAATCTTCTTTGGATTGTGCTAGTTGGTTATTTTCCACTCCCCTGGACTTGTTTGTCTTCTTCTCTTGTTGGCCTTTGTCTTGTGGCGTCCAATGCACCTGACTGAGTGAATCTTTGCTCTGTTATTGCTATGCTTGACTACTTGAAGACAAATTTCAGACAGGCCCTAAAGAAATTCACTGACTTTGTGACAAATTAAAAAATGATAAACTTGTTTAAACAGAGATACCTACATGGTTCACAGAATTCTGGTGACCAGTTTGCTTTTTTGATTTTTTTTTTGTGGAGGTCAGGGGGTGGTCACACATGAAAGATTTCAAGTGGGTAAATGGTACACTTGGGAGAACTACAGGGGCAGAGTATAGAAATCGACCCACCAGGCCCTACTTACAAGTTAAAGGAATGAAAGATTGAAAACTGGAGAAGGAAAAAAGTGAGCAGGGTTATTGACATGGCTTTAAAATAATGTTACTACTCCTTTTTACCCTGTGCATCTACATTACAAAATAATATGGTCTGCCAAAATAATAAACATTAGAACAACAGTCTGTGAAGCAGTGGTTTCTGATTTATCCATATAACACTGGTTTCTAACAGGGCATATCAATACATATTAAATGAAATTATCTATAATATATATTTAAAATAACAATTATGACTATAAACCTTTAATAAGTATTTTCCCATAGAAAAACTAGTTTCATTGCCAAACAGCATTACATGAGCTATCCAGAAACATATGAAAACTATCTAAGGTTGATGCATACATTGGAACATAAAGCTTTGTGCACTCTTAAACACATCAAGTGCATCACACATGCTGCTTCTCCTGAATATAGAAATTCCTCATTCTTTTTTTTCTTTCTCTTCTCTATTAGTCAATAAACTAGTTGTAAAATAAAATAAATAAAAGAAAAGACTCACAATGGTTCTCCTCTGTCCACTCTTATTGAGTATATTGAATTTTCTTTCCTTAGCCTGGAACTTTGTTTGTTCTTCCTTTTCTGTAGACCTTGATTTTAAGTTTTGTAAATAGGATATGAAGAATGTGGCATGAACATGAAACCATGCCTTCTGGTTTGAAACAGTGTAGTGTATAAGAAAGTACACACTTTGACCAGGAAACCAAAGTTCTAGTCTTTGCTCACTCATTCTGTTCTAAAGTTGCACTGTTCAAAGAAACTCACCTTTCTTTCCTAGCTTGTCATATAAGTATAATCACATGACCAGAAAGAGGACATAATATTTGAAGGGAGAGTAGCAGTAATATTTGTACTCTTGAAATTATCTTCCCTTTGACATTCTTGTTTTTGTTCCAGTATCTTGTTGGCACAAGTTCATACTTCCTGCAATGGGGGTAGAAACTGGGGGTACGACATACAGGAAAAGCTATTTCTTCAGGGACTTTTACTTCTCTTTCCTCAAGCTCATTTCCTTATTACTTCTTTCTCCTCTCACATCTTTGATGACTCAGACATCCCAAGATCATGTCTTACCCAAGGGCTACATTTTTCTGTTTCTTTGCTAGTAAGGCCCTTAAGCCTAAATAATTTCTTTGCAACAAATAATTTATTTCCAGGTTGCATTGAAAGAACAGTTTTTTCAAACTGTCTTCCCTGTTTGCATTTTTAAAATAGTATTCTGTGTTTCCAACACCATTTACTACTTGTTTTTTACTGCTTCTGTTTATTTTATATTTGTTCTTTTACTGAATTGGACCCAGTTATAGAATATAAGCTACAGGAAGGCAGGACATTTATCTGTTACATTTCCAGATTTTTTATTCATAATTGATTCATTGTAGATCTTTAATAAATAGCAAATGAACAAATATAAGTGTATATTTTCTGAACTCTAAGTAAGGTGTTGTAGCCAAGTCTACACTTCTAGAAATGTATTATTTTTTATAGATTAAACACCTGGTCACAGTTCATAGCATTAGCAAAAGAAAAAAAAACTTTATAATAGCCTACTCTTTTGCTCTTACCTCAAAGGTTTGGATTGTTCTTTTAAGCCATTGCTTTAAAGGCATTTGTATATTTTTTCTAAAGATGCTTAATGAGTCAGAAATAACCATGCATGAAGCCCTTTTAGTATAACCTTTACAAAGTTAGCATTTGCAATTTAAAATTCTTGTTAGAAAACTTGCTAGAGGAAGATGTATTCATTTATATTAGATTGTTTCTATTTCAGATCATTTTGAAGTCACTTTTCAAATAATTTAAAACACGAAGTTATAGCACAGTGGCAAGTGTAGATCCTGAAAGACAAATTCAGACCTTCATTTATGTGATGCTCTGTGGACAGTTTGATTGCGGCATTACTGCGGAGAGAGAGGCAACAGTTTCAATCCAAGAGCCAGAGACTTGGCAGTGACACACTGAGGATGCTGAGGGATGCAAACTAATTGCCATTAGTGGGAGTTTTAAAATTTGCTATCCTGAACACTTCTGAATATAGCTGCTTCTTAGAAACAAACAAACAAACAAGTGAACAACAACAACAGCAACAGAAAGGAGAAAATAGTGAGTTTCTGAGACTGCCACACACAGTGGTGTTGGTCCTGGTTTTGCTACCACAGTGGAGTGAAGTCTTCAGTGTCTGCAGTAATCTTGTAGCTACAGAATATGATAAACTCTGTTGATCTACAAGGGTAAGGGACGAAGGAAAGATGATTATAATTCTCTATTAGGTAGAGACCAAGTGCTCATAAATGATGGACTTAAATATATGAAACTGTTTTTCTTCTTAGTTAAAAAGTAAAACTATAGACGGGGCGGGGGGGGGGGGAATTCTGTTCCTTAATTAAATGGCAAATCAAAGGCCTCGAGAATCTGCCAAGGGATTCTTACCTTAAAAAAAGATGTTTTCAAAAGTGTGCAGAAAGAGAGAATGCAATCAAACAAATACATTTCTCCATAGACCATATTGCTGCCTTCTAATAATGGGGAGAGTACTTTTCTATTGGGTTTGGTTCTGAACCACTTACCCACGCTTTCTGTGATTCCTTCTTTGACACAAGACTAACAATAAGTTTAAAACAAGTTTAAAAGGCACATTAGCCTGGGATGCTGGGACTTTCTGTGCCCAGTTCAGATGTGAGAGTGGAGAGCTATGCTGCAAGCCAATCAGGTGCTGCCTGTGGAGATGTGCTGCTTTGCAGCGTTTTCATGCATATTCACTCAAGAAAGCTGTTGTTTCCCTGACCCTTGGAAAGCTGCTCCCTGCATTGTGCTGGGATCTGGAAGTGCCAGTGTGACAATAGCAAAGCATTTGAAGTCAATTGAAGCTGGAAACAAAAGCTTTGTTTCTGCTTGGTTAGGAAGGAAAGTTAAATTTAAGGTTTTTTGTTTGTTTGGTTGGTTTTTGTTTTTGTTTTTTTGTTTTTTTTTTAACTCTGGAAAAACAAAAAATCAGTAAGGAGAATAACCAAAAATTAAAACAATGTTATACCATCATTTTACCAGTACGAGTTTGTGACTACCAAAATTTATTTCTATATTTCTTAGGAGAAATAAAAACACCATTACTATTTCTTTTAACTTTTTATTGTTTCTTTGTGAATTTCACATCATGCATCCCAGTCTGATTCATCTTCCAGTAGTACTATACCCACCCACCAACACACACACACACACACACACACACACACACACACACACACACACACA